>VZRU01007623.1:80074-163431 GCA_013398155.1 Pedionomus torquatus
AGCCAAAACCAAAGACTGTCCAACCTTTAGCATGATGCTTGAGTAGTGACACAAAAGGAAGTTGAAGAACACGACTGACACATCGACCTTAACACCTTAGTTGTTGCCGGAAAGTTCCCGGTGCTGGGCACAGCAGTTTTGCTGACGGCACCTGCGCACCGCACCGCCGACTCCCTGATGCGCCTTCGGCTGCGCGCTCTGAGAATCGTACTCGCCCCCGGCTTCAAAAATAACGGAATCAGTAGAAATAGAACCAGTAGAAGCAACCAGATTAGCGCAACTCGGTGTAATTTCATGTTTCTCTCACTGTTCGTGACTTTTTGCAAAACAATCTTTCTCCTTCGCCTCTGGAATGGGGCGATTAAACTAACGACCTTCCGATTATTGTGCCGACCTGCGCTGTACTGAAAGCTACAGAAGACAACACTGCGAATTACCATTAGGGCTCATAAACAGTTTTGACCTGGTTACAGTAAAACACGTGTTCGTCTCTGTGCAATGTTCGTCTGAGTGCAATGTGCGTACGGCTGCTTGCGCGCGTTTGGAAGCGCGGGGGCTGCCGCGCAGAGGGTGCTTGCTGCCTGCACGGCAGCCCGGGGCCTCAGCTCTCCCGAACGGCTACAGGAGAAAGTGTAGGAAAACGGGTTTGTTTCGTCATTTGCAAAATCATCTCGTGCTTGAAATACACCCTGTCCCGTCCCCTGTGGCGTACACCGTCGTCGTCCCCCCCCCCAGGTTTTCCTCAGGAGGGACGGATGGTTTGCCTTGCGCCGCCGGTGAGGACGGGGCAAGCGGAGCCTTAGCTGTGTCCGCCGCAGGCGCCGGGGCAGAGCCCGGGGGCAGGGGTCAGGCTGCCGTTACCGGGGCGGGCGGCGGGGCGAGGCGGGAAACGGGCCCTGCTCCCCTCGCCCCGCCGTGGCTCTGCCATTCACTGCCACCGGGACCTGCTTTGCGGGCTGCTCCGCACGATGCCAGTGCCTCGGCAGCCGGGGCCGCCGCCTGCCCCGCCTTCCTGGGGCTTTGGCGGCCCCCATTCGTGCTGTAACGCATAAGCTTTTTGTGTCTCGAGGACTTCCAGATGTTTTTAGCTGGAAATCGCCCCTCACACGTTTTATCTTGCAACGCAGAAATAACTCAATTTCTGCACGGAACAAGGGACTGAAAGAAAAGTGCTGCAACAATTCATAGGTAGGGCCCCAAGGCAATTTCCACTCCTTCACCTCCTAGAGCCATTGTCCTGGGACTCTGTCCACCCCTGAGAGGAGCTTGCTGTCTGTAATAACAGCACACTGAACAGAGGTGAAGGCACTAAGCTCTTAGTCTTGGTTTCTGGTTGCTTGGCAGAAAAGGACCTCGGGATGTTGGTCGACTGTCGGCTGAACAGGAGCCAGCAGTGTGCCCAGGTGGCCAAGAAGGACAACAGCATCCTGACCTGTATCAGGAAGAGTGTGGTGAGTAGGACTTGATGATCCTCCCCCTCTACTTGGCACTGGTGAGGCCCTCAAAGACTCTGAGGTGCTGGAGTGAGTCGAGTGAAGGGCAATGAAGCTGATCTGGAGAGTAAGTTTTATGATGAGAGGCTGAGGGAGCTGGGGTTGTTCAGCCTAGAGAAAAGGAGGCTGAGGGGAGACCTTATCACTCTCTACAACTACCTAAAAGGAGGTGGTAGAGAGGTGGGGGCTGGTCTCTTCTCCCAAGTCACAGGTAATAAAGCAAGAGGATATATCACCAGAGGGGATTCAGATTGGATGTTAGGAAACAATTTTTACACTGAAAAGGTTATTAAGCCTTTGAATGGGTTGCNTTCAGCCTAGAGAAAAGGAGGCTGAGGGGAGACCTTATCACTCTCTACAACTACCTAAAAGGAGGTGGTAGAGAGGTGGGGGCTGGTCTCTTCTCCCAAGTCACAGGTAATAAAGCAAGAGGATATATCACCAGAGGGGATTCAGATTGGATGTTAGGAAACAATTTTTACACTGAAAAGGTTATTAAACCTTTGAATGGGTTGCCCAGGGAAGTGGTTGAGGCACTATCCCTGGAGGTAGTCAAAGGACAGATTGACATAGTGCTTAGTGACACAGTTAAGCGATGGTTAGGTTGATGGTTGGACTAGCTGAACTGAAAGGTTTCTTCCAATCTAGACAATTCTATGATTCCATGACATTTTATGTTTGACCTGTGCGCCACAGTTCAGTAACTTTTACAGTGGTGTTGTGTATGCAGTGGTCATCATGTGACCAAATATTCTGTATTCCAGTGTGAAAAAGCCAAAAGTCAACAGTGCTGAGTTGGCAGAGGTGTGCAATTCATATGAAGTGTAGGTGTTGGGAGCTGGAGATGGGTTTTAACAGAGCTGCTCAAATGCTTAACTGAAAGGGAGTGTGATATTCAAAGTGAAACACAAAACCCTGGTAAGATACAGTTGCATGCAATGGTAAATACACGATCATTACCCCACAGTGACAAAAGAGGAGAAGAAATAAAGGAGGGCTTTAAATTAGAATGGGATTACGTTATAGTCATGCTTAAGACTAAAGAACCACTCAATGTTATTTACTGCACTGTTCACAGCAGCTGCCTGATGTTAGAGCTAAGAAGACACCAGATAAGGCAGCAAAGATGATGGGATACAGATGAAATCGTGTTCAGAAGTGATGAGACATTTTGTAACAGGAGGAAGGACTTGAAGAAGAGCATTTGACAGGTTAGCTGCTATGGGAGGAGAAGCAATTTCTTGCTCATAGAAGTCAGGATTGGGAGAAGGCAGTAAAGAGGGTGAGAAGCTGCTAGGACTTGTAGCATTACACATTCTGTTGAGATGTCTTTTATTTTTTTAATAACGTTTTTGCAATTCTTGAATTATTTTTAACATATCCATCTTATTCCTTCCCCTCAGCCCTGTGCCAGTATCTTGTCACTAGCTTCTTTATGTTTGTCCTTGTGGCATAAATGCCCATGTGCTGTAAATATGTGAGACATTAAACAGTGATATTTTTTTCAGCATTTTTTTTGATCACTGACGAAACTGAAGTAAATTCTGCTGCTCTCAGTACAGATTAGAAAAACTATGATCACTGTGGGCATAAACTTGATAGGTGGCTGTGGTGCTTAAAGCTGGGGTGAAGAGGGATTCCAGCTTTGTGAAGGAGTGGACCCAGAACTTGCCTCAATTGCAAACAGAAGAAAGTTGAGTCAATGGGTTAAAAAATGTAGATTATGCAAAACGGTCTCAGGAATTTTACTTCTCATAGTGGGACACCAGAAGTTTAAGCCACGCAATATTTCTTTTGTTTCTTGTAATTGTGAAATGAGGTATTAATTCCAAGAAAGGGAAGGTATTAAGCTGTTGGATCTAGCAGTTGTATCTTAGTCAATCCATGTCCAGGTATGCCTAGGCATGCATATGTTACCATGTTTTCTCTACGCTGAAGTTAAAACTTCCTGCAATATAGCAATTATACTGAAAGTCAATTTACTGTGTCCTTCTCATTACATCGTTCAGAATTTCTGGTTTTACAGGCTTCTGTGTAAATGTATTTCACTGTTTTTTTGTAGGTTTTGAGCTAGTTTGTAAAAAAAACCCCAAAACACCAAACCAAACAAAAAAGCAAACCAAACAAAAAAGCAAACCAAACAAAAAAGCAAACCAAACCCCTCAGAGAATTACAGAAAATATATTGATGCAATTATACTGATAAAAGTATTTCACAGGAAAAAATGAATGTCACTAAATCCAGAAATCCATTTGTTGATGTATCTTTCCTCTTCCATCTCAATACCAAGAGTCAGTAGCTGGTCCATAATTAAACCCCTATTTTATAGTGGTTTTGTTTTGGTTTTTTTTTCATCCCCAAAACTAGCCTAATGTCTTTCCTAATGAGTTACATCCTTTGGAACCTCTACAGGTAAGGGAATTAGCAGTACACCCAGTCTACAATTATGCTAACGTATCTTTAGGTCATTCTAGCTTAAAATAGAAATGTTTGAACATCAAGTTTCACCAAGTTGCTAGCATGATCTCTGATATAGAAGACTAATTACATTATACCTGAGAAACACACAATTCCTTCTGCAATGCAGTTCCATGAAAGGGCTAAGTATTGATTAAGTTCAATAGTATGAGATTTAAAAAGTGGTTTTGTTAAATTCATGCAAATCCCAATGTGGATGCTTCTCTTAATCCCTTTCATAGCAACTTATTTTAGTTAGAATAACACATAAAATTTCATATACAGCTGAAAATTTTAGTGCCAAATACTTTGTGAATGTGTATGTAGACAAGGCCTGCATTTTGCTAAAAAACATGACCAACGTGAACAAATAGTTGAGCTGTGAATGTAATACATGCTTCTTAACTTCACAGACATACTTTCTCCCAACTAGTCATGTTCCCAATTCTTCACAAATGTTACTAAGTTCTAATACATGAAATTAAGTGACTTCAGTAAAAAGAGGTATAATCATAAGTGCTATTAGGACCTTAACCTTAGCCTGGAGAAATAAGAAAAATTGAAGCTTCTCCAACTACTGAGTATTTGATTATCAGATAGGGAAAGCAGAACCATTTTCACTACCAAACATAAAATGCAATTTAAGTGGAAATGCTGTATATAGAAGGGTACTGCTCTTCACAGTTCCACCTGCAGCACTTCCATAGTCAAGAATCTTAAGTTTTCGCATTTACGTGCCGTGCTTTTGTTTGTTTGTTTGTTTTTACCGCATGCTCTTAGTATTCACTTTGAGCTCTTACAGCCTATGTGTAAGACAAGACTAAAGAACAGCAGTGTTTGTTAGGTCATGCAAACAAGGTGATGACATGTTACTGTATTGCCTATGCTATTGATGATTTGACATTATTCTGGTGCATATTCAAATTATAATACACATAAAGGTATTAGTCTCATTCTTTTGGCAGAACAGTTGCAGGAAAAGCAGAATGATTCTGAACAGCCTGTCTTGGATTGTTTTCCTAGCATACTCTATGCATAACTGTCTTCTGAAACTGCAGCACATCCAGTGTTTCACCTTCACTACTAGAAGAGATGCAGTTAGTTGGATAAGGACTTTTGCTTTTCCCTTAATATTTTTATTTATGCAGTTATTCAGTATACTTTAAAACCACAAAAGTTCAGGAAATAACCCTTGCCAACTAGTCTCATTTGCTATCACTTGAACAGAAAGGCAGTTACTACAAAATCATAACACTTCACTGTTCAGACAGGATTTTTACGGCTCTCCAACTGAATTTTGCTCCTGCCACTTGTTACAAAACGTTACCTTTAAGAGAGACTTGCAGCTGGTATCCATGACAGGTAACAAGGCATTTGTCACCTACCCTCTTAGGCAACAATTATCCAGGTGCAAACATAGGTTACCAGATGCTCATTGCAAGGGGAAGAAAAAAAAAAAAAGCAACCATTATTTGTTAGCGAACAGAAGTGCTTCTGCTTTGGTTTTTGAAACATGAAGTTTTCAACAGGGATCAGAATCAGTCAACTAATCCACCTCAGGGGTGGCAATTTCCAGAGGCTATACTGGGAACTACATATTCACTGGTAGGATGTGGGGAAATTATGGCAGATATACCAATCAAGTTAGGAGCTGCAAAAATCAGTAAACTAGAAATTGTCACCCACCTGTGTTGAGATTTCAATTAGATTGCACCTGAGCAGATGATACTATTGAGAGGTCCAGAATGCTCTTTTTTCATTTGACCTTCCCTATCATTCTTTGAACATTTGTTATCTCCTCAGCTGTGCTGTTTTTTTCTGAGGACATACTCAAAATAAAAGGAAACACCTCCCAGGAGTAGCAGATGTGTTCAGCAGTATGCTTCCACACTTTCTCAGTTTTAAACAACTACACTGCTTCTCATGGATAACAAGACAGCCAACATTTGTGCTATCAGTACCAACTTACACATGGCCTTTTAAAAAAAATATTTATTAATATAAAAGTTGCAAACATTGCTAAAAAAGAAGTCTTAAGGATTATTTAATTATTTAAGATGGCAATAATAGCTGCCAGTAGGAACATTCCTGACTAGAATGTGTCTGGGAGAGCAAATGAGTGTTTATATGGCAACAGCTGAATATCTTGCTCTGTTCAAGAAGCTAGGGCTGTCTTACTGGATCTCAGTTTTTGGGATAGCATGAAAGCAGAATGTTCAGCTCAGCTCTTACTCTGTGGTGAATCACAGCTATTTGGTGACAGGACCAACAGCTTGTTTTCTAGATACCTCTGCAATATAAAACCCTAAGATGACTGAACTTACATATTTTTATGTATTGACTATACCTTCATTAGAACTAACTATAAGAGACAGATAATTTTTCACCTTAGTTGAACTACCACTCTGATCTACAGCCAGCAAGTAACTGTGCAGTAACCAAAGGCTGTATCTTAGAAGTGACTAAATAGTAAATGCTGCAACCTTGTTAAATCATGAAAAATTTATTTTCATTACATATATATGAAGGTAAAAGATTTCAGTCAATAGTGTTTTGAACAAGCATTTCTGACACAAACCTGTTAGTGTAGCTAGGCTGAAACTTAATGTAAAGTTAGTGTTTTGCCTTTATTTAGTAATTCATTTCTAGTGTGTATATACAGAATTCATTTTCCTGTTAGGATACCAGAGACAGTAATATTGCAACATTTACATTCCTCATATAAAATGGTGTAATGTACATTTTCAGCTTGGTGTAGATATATAAATATGTACAAAATAAACATTATCATAATTAACATATTCAGACCAGGTATTATTTAGCAACACCAAAAGCAGATGCACATAGATTTAAGTGAAAATGGTGAAAAACACTTTTACATTAGTGACCATTATTTGCATATATGAAGTAGTACAGATAAAGGCTCATCTTTCAAGCCTTTTGTGGGCATCCAATAACTTTAGTAAAACCAAAAGTAATCGAGAAGTATAAGAATTTTATATATATATATACGTGTCATGATCAGATGGTTTACTAGGGTCCATCTTGATCACAAATGGATAACAATGTAAAACATACACATTTGTTCAGAGCATAAAATATTGCACAAGAGCAATTTCTTTTGAGGAAAATAATTCCTGTGTTTGTGAACAGCAAAAATGGTTCTTAGGCAATAAAGAAATGATATATTTGCACTTTCTAAACCAAGGAACATTCAGTAATACTGTCAGAACTGTCATCTATCAGCTTCTTCCCAGCCCATTTTATGGCAATAGTATGTCATTAACAAGATTTGGCAAAGAGAGAAGGCAGATAGACAGCACATGTATATATTTGTCACAGGCCAGACCAGATCCAATAGTTACCTAAACCAACTGCTGGATAGTTTCAGTTATGTGACAATTTCACCCTTAAAGAAATCTGAAAGTCTTTAACACTAGTCACACTGATAATCACACAGTAGTAGAGTAAGGTTCCATTCTTCTCTGCTTGGAAACCATCTTGTCTGAATTCGCAGTCTGAAGGGCACTTTCCTCAGTATCACTGTCACTGCTGTCTACAACTGTGTGATCTAAAGCCATCTGACCGGGCCTCCTGTGCAGATGAAAGTTCACCCCACTCTCCTGTATGGAGTTAGTTATAAAATCTTCATCAGAAGAATGAAATGATTCATCATCTCCTGTGAAATGGTTGACAATGTGAATCCCATCAAAAGTGGGTTGGTCTGAGAAGTCCCTCTGGCCTTTTAGGCATTTGATCTGTTAGAAAAAGCAGAAGTCAACAGTTAACCAGAGCTGAAGAGTCCAGCAGTTAAAAAAAAAAATAAAAAAATCCCCCCCAACCCAAACCTACCCCAAAATAAACAAAACACCACATTTTAAAGAAATGTCTAATTGAACTCTTATTGGATTAAATGTTAGATCTAGAAGTAGCATATTTGATCATCACTTCAAAACTCAGATGGAATCAGAACAGTGACTTATTTCTGGCTGCCAAATCAGAGAACCTTGAAAGAACATCTTAAATAATACTTGGATTTTTCCAGATCTCTCCTTCCACCTCCAGAGTATTTCAGTTTTAAGGCTTAATAATCAAGGCACCTAGAATCACTAATGACAGATTCCTCCTGGCTATTTACTGCATCTTTAATATCCCCATGAGGATGGTTTATAGTTAGTTTTCTAGAGTGACCTATTTGTTTTGACAGCACTTTGGTCCTTCACATCTTAACGTCTACAGCTCTGTTCTTTCCCTTATCACCTAACTTCTCACTTGAGCAAAGCTCTCTCCCAATCCCAAAGAGCAGGGTCCCAAGTGAATATTTCCAGTTACACACAGCCACAGAAAGAAAGAAAAAAAACAACAAAAAAAATCAAATCAGGAAAATACACTTAAGTTCTGTCTATACTGCAAGATCAAGTGTCTTTTCATTATCTAGTTCAGACCAATGAGATCTCAGATCAAGAAGTACAAGAAAAACATATTTTTGTATGGCACAAACAGATAGTTTCAGTTTTAAGAGAATATCGACCAAGACAAAAATTACTGTCAGACCATGGACAGACATGAAAACACTTTAATTCAAAATGTGCTGTGGAATATTACAACTATTACAACTATACATTCAAGGTATTCAAAAGTAAAACGGAAAGCTCTGAAGTCTGGTAAATTACCTGCTAATTTAGAGAAAAATAACTGTAATTCATAGAAGCCATTCCTGAGGTTATTTTTCCTGAAATTTCATTTTTGTTAGCTTTTAGTAGCAACTACCTCAGGGTCTGTTTGAGTCTAAGACTATTAAGATAAAAAGTGCTAAGGATACAAAAAACAATTAAAAATTCATTACAGAGACTTCCTAATGTCACTCTAGAAGCTTAAAAATGAAGATGCACCAAGTGCTATTTTATAAGTGACTTTTCACAGTAACAGAGACCAGAAAAATAGAGAGAAGAAAAAGCCTGAAGAGCTTCTTCACACAAATTATTTTGTTTCAAAGTTGAAGCAATATTCACTTTGATAAAGTACATGTAGGTCCTTGCTACTGACATGAATGGATTTTACCTGTCCATTTGGGGGAAGAAGGAATCTCTGTACTTACCATGGGCTTGTGCAAAAGATGAGAATAAAAAAAGGAGTTGAAAAAAGATCACAAGAGTCATAATCATGCTAGAAGCCATCAAATCAGATGTTAGCAGTGTGTAAAAGCTCCATTTTTTTAAAATGTATACCAAAACATCCCTGTTAGGAATACAGGTATGTGCTGTAGATGTACATCTTGATTGTAACTACACGTACTAATGTTCGGTTTTTGCATTTCCTTCACATATAGACAGGCTTCAGTTTCACAAAGAACCTGCTTGTGTAAAGGCAAGCAAAAAGTTCCACACCTGCACAGCATAATTCATGATGTAAGCAAAATCAGCCTATGCCAAGTAGGTGTTCTGTCCCAGTACCTCATATCTAGAATAAATACTTTTTACTAGCTTATATACCTAGATACAGAAAACCTGATACAGAGATTCTAGTGCTATTTAGAAATATTATCCCTAAAATTATACTGCAATACGATCAGATTACCTACCACGTGAAGTTTCCAAAACAGCTATCAATTTTAGTCACTAAGAAAATACACAGAAAAACAAAATGAAACCTAACAATTTCTCCCCACCCTCACCACAGAAACAAAAGCTCTGCTGTACAAGGAACTACAAATTTTGTATTAGAGTAAGAAATTATATGCTTTTAGGTCTGCACAGTTACGCCATTGGTTCACCTGAAATTATAAAGCTGATATTCAATGTTAGTTGTTTGGAACATTCAGAAAGCCAAGCCAATGACCTCAACTGTTTTCATAAAGACTTCAACATGATACCTTTAGATGAATATATTTAGGTAACATGACAAAATCATGGCTTCATGGTTTTAGGCAGTTGCCTTTCCAAACACCAAATGAGAGTCTGGGGAAAATGCTGTTGGTGAAAAAAAATCATGAATAGACACAACCTTTGCCAATTCCTAAAATGAGTCTAAGAAAACAGTACATTGTTATCTTTTATTATTTTAATGAAAGGATGTGCAATCTCTGACCTTCCAGAAATACTTCTCTGGCCTGCAGCTTTACACTTGTTTGCCCTTTTTCTCAAGTACTCCTCACACCCAATGGGAACCAGACTGCTAGGAAGAAACATGACTGTACTGTAGAGAATACAAGCAACAGGTCTATCACTGGTCATATAGTTCCGTAAGTTCTCTGCTTGAAAAATGGCTACCTCAGCCAGAAGCACAGAAACTCTGTAGCATAGAATTTGTTTGTATTATGGGGATCAACAGGCTGGATAGCAAGAAGACATTGGAGTCCTGTACATCATGGGAAATGATTCTTATCTGGCACTTGTTAGACTGCATCTCTCCAAGTCTGCACTTGCTACCTCACTCCTTCCTCAGTACAAGATAGTCATGAATTGATTAAGTGGGGAGGCACCGACACAGTTAAGAGGTAGGAGCTTATGCATTAAGGTAACTGAGAACTAGTTCTTTACTGAAATGCATGGTAGGAGAAGAGAGACTGATCATAACACAAACCACAAGGTTGTGTCTGAACACAAAGAGAAAACAATTGCTACCAGGCTAGTTAAGAATTAGAATGAGTTGTTCAGAGACTGTAGATTCTCCATCCTCAGCGAGTTTTAACACCCAATTGACAAAGCCTTGAGGAACCCGCTTTGAATTCAGTGTCAATCCTATTTTGAGCAGGCAGCTAGACTAAAGGGCCTCTGAGGTCCTTTCCAACCTGGAAGATATATTATAATTTAGTGAGATGTGTGAAAAGCATGGCCAGTGAGATGCGTATTACTGTTCTTATGGCAGCCATTTTGAGTTTGAGAAACTTAAATACTTTGTACCTGACAAAATTAATAGACTTCTTTAAAATGTAAGTATTGTCATTTGAACCCAAATGCCTTTACATTGTGTCAGTACATTAATCACAAAACTTAGTCTGCAACAGAACGGGAATGTTATTTTTATTTTGTAATCACAAACCTGTCACTTTAATCTTGAAAATACTTAAGTTGTTCTTCAATTGATGGTAGAATCTGATTTGCATCTTAAATTTCTTTTTTAAAACATGAATATCGGTAAAGACACTTAGTCTTCAATAAATTTGAAGTAACCAACAAAATAGAAGAGCTATGAACAAAATAGAAGAGCTGTCCACTATTTTCAGTTTTGTATAGCTTCAGGGTTGAAGATATTTCAGGGACATCTCAGTCTAGTATTTATTCAGGAGCATTTCTGAAGAAGCCTGATTATCTTTCATTTTCTGTTGCAGTAGAAAGGCTTTGTAAGGCTTCTCAAAGCATTTGGAGCTTGTAGACAGCACATGCTCCAATGCAATTAGGTACCAGTGGCTAACGCCAGTTTAAGGCTCTAAAATGGAGGTTTCTTAAAACAGGAAGTTTTGTACTGTCACATAACTTGGCAATCTAGCAAAATTTTTTTAGAAAAGCAGCACCTTTTTTCAGGATGGGAACATAAGTGTCCTTTTGGCTCAGGGCAGTTGTCCATCAGCCTAACAGTCTGCCTCCAACAGTGACAACAGGACTTACATATTGTTTTGTTTAAGGGAAAGCATTTTAATGTGACCAATTTTTGCAATTCATTCCCTTTATATTCCCAAGGCCCCACTCACTTATCCAGAAACTGTTGTAGCAGATATGAGAGTGCATCTCTTCCGAGTTGTTTCAGTATCCATTTATAGACCAGTTGTTCTCTGTGATGATTATTTATTTGCTGACTATCTCCACAGCTTCCCATGGCAGTAAGTTCCAGAAAGTCCTTTATTGGTTTTAAACTAATTTCCTACTTATTTCAGGAATTGCCCCTGAATTCTAGTAATGCAGGAACAAGTGGTGAAAAGCAGCTCCACAGTCAGGATTCTGAAACTTCGAACATAACACCTCCCTCAGCCTTCTCTCTAACACAGATCAGCCCGACACCTTTTTAGCCTCTCAAAAACAGGCAGTGCTCAAGACCACTGACCACTTTAGTTGCCCTTTAATTTCCATACAGACTTTTTTTAAGATCTTGAGGTACCGAGACCAGGCCTGCACCGAGGATCTGTAATTGCAATATAAAACCTGTTGTTTTGTTTTTAAAATACTTCCTATTGATGTCCAACACTGTCTTGTCTGTGCTGGCTGCTGCTGCACACGGAGCCAATGATGTCAGAGGACTCTCAGCAACAACTCTAAAACATCTTTCCTGATTTTGTAACTAACAACTCTGTGTTTGCCACTGTGGCTTAGATTTTGCAACCAATGAATGACCTTATTCATATTGAAGCTCTTCTGTCACCTTTTTAAGAGACATTTCTTGAGATTCTTGCCATCAGTGTTTCATTTGAACATAGAAAAGAGTTTCAAGCAGGAAGTAAATCATTATGCCAAGATCTTGTCATTCATGTAGCCAAGCATATCAAGATAATGGGAAATGCAGCTAAGACTTGGGAGGGGAGGCAAAGCGGGGATGGCATGTGGACCCAACCCAAACACCACACCACTAGTAACTCCCCACAAACCCTAGTTCTGCTCTATCCTTATTCCACCCAAAGGAAAAAGAACATCCTCTTTTCTGCTGAGCAGAGTATGGGCTTACATCCCAGGGCCTGTCAGTTCTTTGGCTCTTTTGTACAAAGAGCCAATATTGCTTAAAGCCTCTCAGTTTTGTGTTTAGTCCTCCTTTACGGGAAGGGAATCAGACCTCTGTCACCCTGACAAGTGATGTTCAGGTGAACCTTGGCTTTTATCTTACTGCTTCAGTTTTGCAATAATCTCAATCCAATCACATCTGTTTAAAAAAAACAGGTCTGGTAAACCTGCATGTTTTGCTTTTAATTCTCAAAACCAGGTTATACTGTCTAGATAACTGCAGCTTCAACCCAGTTTTAACTACAGCACATTTATATGATCTTTAGGACATTTCAAAGGATTAATAACATTATGTGACCAAAAGGTACATCATCATCATTATCTCTTCAAAAGCCAGCTGCATCAAGAACAGATTCTTAATGTTTGCATTTATATACCTTCTTGTTTGTAAACAGTTTAGCATTTTAAAGAAAAACTGTGTGTCTTGCTGGTCACCACATGAAGAGACTTTAATTGTACATAAACTCTTAACATGTAACTGTACTTTCACAAGCTCAGTAGAGCTGATGAAAGGCTAATAATCAGATCCTAAAACCTTAGAATAAACTTTCTTACCTGATGGCGACTGCCTCATCAAGCCAGGCATGAAGGAGAGTAAAGAGAAATTTAGAAGAAGTTACAGTACAATTCAAAAGTTCTTCCGTATTAAATCATAGAAGAGTATGAAGGGTGCTAGACAGTTGAAAGCAAGTTATATTTCTAAGCTCTTTGTTTTTTAAAATAGAGAACTTACATCAAATTTGTCAAAGCGGGCCTTTACGAAGAAGGGTTCTACTTAAGCTCTGGGAGACATTTTTATGCTGTAACCTGGGAGGTGTTTTTAAAGCTAAGAATTCAGCAATGGAAAGAAGTCAAATCAAAAAGTTACACCTGCTAAGTTTAAAGGGCTTCAGTAACTAATTCTTGAAATTTACTCAATTCTGACGTAGTATAGAAGAATTTTAAAAGTTTGCCAATAAATATTCAATCTACTCACAGTAAGATAAGCAAGCAATACACAGGTGAGATCAGAAAATGATAAAAATAAGACCACTGCCTTGGGTGAGTTAAATTGGTTTTGGCAGAATGCAGTAAGTTCAATTTTTATTTAAAGAATAAGCATACTGAATTCTTGGTGCTTTTACTTACAGCAAGAGGAATCTAAAAAAAAAACCAAAAAAAAACCCAACAAAAAAAATTATCAGAGTTCCCTCTTTATTTGTCTCCACCTTGGTAACAGTAGGAAGTCTTAATAAGATTTCCTGCTTAAAAACCAAACATGATTCAAAAGAAAACTAAAATGTTGCTGGAAGTATGATCTAACCACATAGCTGAAGAGAAACAAGTCATAAGCATTTTCAAATACCTCTCTGTTATTCAGAAAAACCACTGTCAACACAGAAGGAGAGATTTAAAAGTCAGAATCTAATTACAAACCAATTAAAAGTATCAGTTATGACCTACAAAACTGTAATCACATTTAACATGAATAAAAGCAATTTAAGTTCTTAAATTTTTCTAGGACTAACAGTCCACAGCATCTAATGGGATCCCTTATAATACTTAACAGTTGACTGCTACTTACTGCTGATACTCTCCCATTGTGATGGGATCACTCCAGCTTAAGGCATACACTACCACTTCTTTAAGTAAAGTCCCAGTAAGGTCTTCTGGAAAAGTGCTTATCTCAGAAAATTAAGTAGCTGCAGCATCTCAGACTGAATGAATCAAAAATACATTGCCATTTGGGAGACAAATATCAGCCCAGACAAAAATTATGTCCAGTAGATACTATGATGCAGAAGCATTTCTGCACACACACACAAAATGAACAAACAACATTAAGGCTGCAAACCTTTCATGCTACTTTTTCACATCCATGAACACAAGCAGCTCCTTAAATATCTTAAGCTCTCTGAAGCCCATTTTTAAATATACAGTTATACTTCCACAGTAAGCCACATTCATATTGAAACCATCGCAACATGAACACTGCACAAATGGAGACATGAGCTCAACGAAAAGTTGCAGAAACTAATATTAGCAATGCATCATCTAAACCAATTCTCAGTGAGTTTAATGGCTGTACATCTACAATGCAAAATAGGGTTTCTAAACTTGCCCAATAGAATCAGCTTCCTTAGATGAAGGGGACTGTTAGGCACGCATTGTGGCAGAACTGTATCAGAGTATTTTATCTTTGAAAAGTCTGAGATTTAAAAAAAGCTTAAGTATGGTTTAATATGTCCTGAAAGAAAAGAAGTTTAATGCAAAACAAAACATTCTTAATTTTCTTCAAGCATGACACATTTTTCACCCAAATGTGGATAGTATGCAACAGAGGATAGACTTTTGAGAGCTCCCTCACAACTTGTACACAGGTGATCTCAAGATCACCTGTAAGATAAGTCAACAATGCATATTGCACTTAATGTGACAACATCCTTTGTTTCAAAGCAGTGACACATTCTCTAACAAGTTTGAAAATAAATTAGAAGATAGCTGAATAAGAAAGGTGTTAACATTGTAACTCTATTAGTACAA
Organism: Pedionomus torquatus; assembly: GCA_013398155.1. NCBI lineage: Eukaryota > Metazoa > Chordata > Aves > Charadriiformes > Pedionomidae > Pedionomus > Pedionomus torquatus. The sequence continues at coordinate 95,256 of VZRU01007623.1, forward strand.
AGCTCAAAGCTGTGGCTTTTATTTCAGTGTCAGTGAATTTCCTGTTTCACTTCAGTTAACATTAAAGTTCTTTTTCTACAGCCACAGCTATAAATGTAGCCATAATTAGGGTTATTAACTTGTAAATAATAGCTATGAGCAATGCCAGACAAGGGTCATTCTTGGAAATTACTGATGATTCAAAAAGCCCAAACCAACCAGATGCTGAATCCAAGAATTCCCATTTATTCTGCTTGTTCCCATTACCCAATCACTGTTGTGCCTCCTGAGGAAGAGACCCTAATACCACAGACTCACTGTTTGAAAGAAAATGGTTACGAGGGACTTTATGGGCTTCTCGTCCCTGAAATTCTTATGAGAAGCTGCATAGACGGCCATCCCCACATCTCTTACTGAAACCATTTTGGATTCTCCAATGCCTTACCTACCTCTAGAGACTTATAAACTAAATTACGATACGTTATGTAGACCCCAAAAGATACGCAAGGAATATATAAAAAAGGGGGAGGGAGGGCGGCAGAAGAAAAAAATCACAATGAACTGCCTTTTCCTTTCACTGATGCAGACACGAAAGATCTGCAACATCATAGGTATCCTTGGTAGAGAAATTCAGGAAATCTGTTACATCTTCATTTATTGATTTAACACTATATTTTTTTCCCCTCCTTGTTAATCTAAAATATTGAGATTAAAACTCTGCCAAAACAACTCTGAGTCTTCTTAGATTTCCTAAAGATGTTCTGCTTCAGCTTAATGTTTAACTAATTTTGAAATTGATACTTCCTGTATAAGAATGGTCTATTGTGTTACTATGCTCCTTTGCCCAAGATTTAATTGTGCGTCAAAATTTTAAAACTCCTAGAAAATTAGCTAGATCTTGGTGAAAGTTGTTCAACACATTCTAATTGGTTGCTGAAGAGTCATGGAAATAAGGAAGAAAGCGAATACATTTAAAAATGCGTTAAAACACTCTGGGGAAAAAAAAAACATTTCAGCGCTTTACTACAACACTAAAAATGCTTTCTCCCTTTGTAGTTCATGTACAAGTTAACTGAAGTGTTCAGGGTGGGAGTTCAACATAAATTTGCGGTTTAGCAGATTGGAATCACCATTACACAGCTTTATGACCTGTCTTTGCTATTACGTTTGGCCCCACTCCCAAGACTGATGTTCATAAGGCAGTACTCAAGATCTTAATCAGAGTCTAATTTAAAAAATTAGATTACTTAAGCAAAATGAAGCAAACTGAAGTTGCTGGTACCTTGACTGAAGAAAGCAGGAAATGTCTTGATCATGCTTACAAATAACAGGCAGCAAGGGCATTTCAAAATCCATATGCAAAATTGCTTCCTTTACTTAAGGGTTAATCACTATTAAACATGTTATTTATCAAGGAGCCTAATTTATCTTTTTCTAAAATACAGTTTTGTCTTTGATATCCTTTATATGTGGAAATTAATTTCCTCATGTAAAAATTTTCACCCAGCAGAAGTTTCAGTCAGATAAACAAAATGCCCATTTTCAGGGAGTCTAGCAATGACCTTTGAAGTGAAGTTGTTAGCCAGGCCCTGTAGGAAGGGCCAAGCTGCACTCCAGCACCCTCAAGACTTTAGCACATTTGGCCAAATCAACAACAAATCCTGACAAGAGCTGATGACTCTACAAGTAGATAGTACAAGTTCAATGGTTTCTGTAAAATAGTATATCTAAAGAATATAAAGTAAAATAGTTTCCTAAAGAAAAATTAGCTCTGCTTTGAATGGATGAGTTCAGAGTTGTATTTGCTTCCTGCTAGCATTACCTGATCTGCCCTCCAAACAATTTTATAATGCTCATACCAAGATAAAAAAAGTTGACAAAAATTCTTGGAAGACTTGATAGAGTATTTGGCTCCTTCTTTTGAAGTGTAATAAAATAAATCTTGAAAAAAAGTTAATTTGATTTTTTAAGGTTTTGAAGATAAGTAGAAAGAAGCAGATAGAGGAAATTAATTTTCTTTATTAATTTCAGTATGGCAGAAGGGTTCAGAGATTTGCAGCGTAACTTAGTGGCAGGAAGATTAATCTGTCCATATTCAGTTGTGTCATGTCTGAACTTCTTGATCCGCATTATCTCAAAACAGTACAACCGTTTCTGGAGTTCATAAAATTAATTCCATCTAATATAATTGCAGTATGATCTGTCCACTTGCCACTTGTTACAGCAATTGCAGCAAAACACTTTGAAACAGTCAACAGAAGCTGATCAGAAGTCAGAGCAAGTATTAAACTCCACGCTTGATAAGACTATTGTGGGCCCAAACCAGAACAGCAGAGAACGCCAATATTATAAACCAAAAGAGACATAAGTGGCTTATTTCGGTTGTACCAATACAGCTGCTGTTCTTAAAATATAAAAACCCAGTCTCTGGACTGAGGTTTTGTTTTGTTGTTTGGTTTTTTTTTTTTTTGTTTTTTTTTTTTTGGCAGGGGGGTGTCATCTACAGTGGGGTTAAAAGCAAGTTAGTTAATGAGGTAGTACAATATTAGATGGACCTGCCCCACTCAACATTAACTCTTTGGAATCCTATCTCACATATGTGATTAACTACTAAATTTTCCTGTTTGAGAAAGAAATTTTTTGCTTTTGAAAGTCATACTTTTAAAAGGATGATCCAGAGTAACAGCTGGCATGCAACCTGAAATGTGTCATAAGTGAACTTCGCTGACCGTATCACTAGACAGAGTTCAAACCACTGCTGACTGTCATAAGTGAAAAACAAAAGAGCAGCACGAAATTTCCAAGATTGAGCCATTTAAGGCTTCCAAGTTTAACAGTACTTAACTATATGGCCTCTGTTTTAAATAGCCAGCTTCTGTAAGTCATATTTAGTCTCACAGTAATACAAAGTGCTTTACAAAATCCCGGTAGGTGTCAGGAAGGTTAAAGGAAACCTGAAATAGTTGTCCTGATATTTATTTAACTTTGCTCTGAATGTACTGTTACATTTTCTGACTTAAATTTTTATTAAAAGTGTTTTTTCAACATTATCAGTTAAAGAGCACTTGAGTCAAAAGGAAATACGATGTTAAGTGTATGTTGTATATCAGTTTTACCATAGACAAGTCTGCTGTGTTGTAAACGTGACAAAGATTAAAACTAGCAACAAGTGTTCAGACCAGAAGGTTTCCAGTGAATCAGAACAGGAAACCAGTAAAGCGATCAATGGGAGGTCATGACTTTTTGATCACTGAGCTATATGGTTAAGGAATCTGTTTTTGATCTAGTGTCATGTAATCAAATTAAACTTTGAAGTTCTGTATCAAATATGCAGTTTAAATAACATCAGCATTAAGGAAATACCCAACTTTTAAACTATTTTCAGAAGAAATCAGTCTTTGAAACTAAGTCAGATTTTTATCTGTTCAGGGAATTTGTCTAAGATCTCACAAATTTGGTGTGCCGTGATTGTATGCAATTCCAAAAAAAAGTTCTAAACCAAGTTAGCCCTGAGAACTTTGTATAAATAGCTAGTTGGTAGGTAGAAGGAAAGTTTCCAGACACTCTTCCTACAAGAAGTTCTAATAAAAGCATTTATTTGGAATGAGGACATGGCAACAAGTAATTTAGAACAGCAGCATGATCACACTGAATATACTATAATTAATATATCCAAGGAACTGGCTAAATTTCAGTGCTCCTTCTCCCTAGAGCATGCATCTATAAATACAAAAGTTACTGAAACCTCAAGAATTAACTAGAATGTGCTGGCTGACACAGAGACTAAAAACATACCCATTAAGGGCAACAGTTACAGGAAACAATCATTTCGCACTTTTACTCTGTCCTTCTAAAGCAGGAGTTAAACTCAGCATTTTTAAACAGACTAAGTAACATTTATTTTTGCCTCCGATTGTAGAAATTACTTCCATCTGTGCTGGCTGCCATTCTGAGAGTGTTAGAAGAATTTTAGAAGGTGTTTCTACCACATTTCCACTGTTTGTCCCATTTATATTCAAATAAATTTACAGAGACATATTACAAACAAATCACATAGCATTTCTCTCCTGAGCTTGTTTCTCATATAGCAACCATACACAGGCGCCAACTAACAAATTTTTTTTTTTTTTTGCAAGAAGGAGCAGCTATTCAGATTAATTCAAACCAGTGGAACCTCAATCACTGCACTTCTCAATTCCCAAAACTTGATGTATATGCAGAAACATAGGATAGATCCTGACATAGCTTTCATTAGTACAGTGGACAAGTCATGCAGCTTTAAAACTTGAGAAGAATATTACTGCCACAATAATTAAGTTACTTTATCTATAATTAGTTTACTTGCTTTGGCAACCCAAACTCTTAACAGGGCCTTAGTATAGTTAAGTATAGTTAGGTATATTCATCCAGTGCTGCAATCAAGAACTAGTAGACTGTTCAGCAACACAGAACTGGAGCTTTGATGCAGTAGAATAGTTCAGGGGAAAAAAAAGGGGGGTTTGTAAAGAGAACAATTGCCAGTCTTCATTTATTTTATCACTGAATCTAATCTGACAGTTGTAGCAGTGAAACAGTTAAATTCCTACCTAAAACTGTTGCCCTCAAAGTGAACAAAGTGGTATCTGTTCTGTTTGAGGACAGACTACATCACTGTCCTGGTTACACTGCTGACATTTAGAGGTTTCCTTCACTCTCAAGAAACAGAAGATATTTTGTTGATGGTGGTATTACTGGAGAAAGGGAGAGGAATCAACCTTACCTGATGAAAAGACAGAGTTTGTGGCCAAGGATTTGTGGAATGCAGTACTGTCATTATGGAATCATTTGTACCTTTTTGGACAAGTGTAGTACGTTTGTATTAATTACACTATTAACACCTATTCAAAATTAGTTGAACTAAACAACTGATGTTCATAAAATACAGGGATTCCATTGTGCCATAATGCTTCCACCTGTTGATCACTTAGTTAAGCCAGACAGTTTCTAAAGCTAGTTGTTTTATTGAGGGCAGAGTAACTGAACTGGAGAAAGTTATTGGAGAATTAAGACTCTCAATCTGTTCAGCCTCACCCTTCTGTAACAATCTTGGTATTAGCAAGCTAGTACAATATCTCTGACTCTCAAGAACAAGCTACATTGAAGAAATAAAGCAATTCACTTTTCTGAAGCATACAGTATATATTTAACTACCCTATGTAGACAAAGCTGCTACATTAGATTGGGTGTTTGCAAACCACATGACCTCACAAACGCTATCTTATCACATCACAGGTTCCTCAGACTGACCACAACCACTTAAATCAGACTCTGCCAGCACAGAGGCTCTGTATCTTTGACACGTACTAGTAAAGCAACTACATTTTTAGCTGTCCAGCAGCCGTGCGAGAACTTTGCTTGTGGGGAGGGAAAAAATCTGATGTTCTCTTGTCCAACTGTGCTTGCAAGATACGGTAAAAGAAAAGCACATGATTTATTGTGCTGTAAACTTCCACCGCAAGTTGAAATGCTTACTTTGTACATCTGAGGGCTAACATATTTCCTTTCAGGGACAACATTTCTTATCAAGTAAGAAAACATTCAGAGAGTGCCACATGTTTTGAAAACATTTGTCTAATAAAACAAACTATTAGAAGATGTTTATGTGAGTATTGAAAAACAAGCACTTTGCAAGAATTAACACAGTACATTTAACAAACTTGACAGTTTTAGTAAGAACTATGAGCTGAGAACAATGTAAAAACTGATTGAAATAAATCCCACAAAGATTTGCTGATTTTAAAAAAGCAAGCAAAACGACAATTGCCAGAAGACAGACATACATCTGCCCGTGCTACATAGAAAGCAAATAGTGCAGTCCTCCTAAAGGGTAGTGAAAGAGCATTGTATCTAATTATAAACTTTGAGAAAGAGTACGAGACCTTTTTGGACTTGCTGTTCTGTCCTTTGTTCTGATGTAAGAAGAATTGCATATTTCTGTTTCTAAGGTATCTAAATGCTGATAAATCTGATTGTCTCTTATTCTCATTTGCCCATATGATCTGATCCACTGCTAGCCAGCACCCCATAAATATCTTTTCAGAGAACTTTAAAAAAAAAAAAAAAGTAAGTTGAAGTTTAACTACAATTCGCTTTCCCCAGTTAACCCTGTTATCTCCATCATGCAGCAAAGCTACATACAACTCATTCAAGTTACTTAAAGATGTGCCCACACTGCAGCACAGGCACATCCAAACCAAATAGATGGACACCAGCAGCCCACACACAGCAGGATGATGCTCAGTTTTCCACTCTGCTTATTAATGTGGTCTAGTGGTTCCTTCAGATAAGACTGAAGGTAAGTGCTTTGGTAAGCACTGAATTTGACTCAAAGGAAACCTAGTAACAAGATTAACAGAGGAAAGAAATAACGTTTCCTGCTGGTATCTAACCATGAAGCCCAGATGCTATTATTGTGAGAGAACAGGAGATGCTAGAAGCAGCCAACCTGTCTTGTGCTACTCCACTGGGCCACAAGCAGCATCATAATTTTTGTGCTCATCTATGGCTGATGCAAGGGTCATCATTTAGCTGCTTGTAAAGATATTCCCTTGTGTCCTAAGGAGACAACCTGGACTAAACTGTGCTGCCGACCAGAACCACTCACTGTACCATACTGATTTAGGATTATTAGCTAATAATAAAAAAACAAAAACAAAAACAAAAAAGCCCTGAGAAAATACTTTGACAGCTTTGAAACACAGCTTACCTACCATACCAGTTTTCCAGTTTTTGATATTTAAGACCAAAGGAACTGTTAACTTGGTTTAAACTTCTGCTTGTCTTCTATAGTGCATTGAATTAGGTGTTGTATTATGTGGCCTATGTAGATGGGCTTTTTTTTAATCCTTCACACTTTATGGCTACTGTTTACTTTCCCTTCTCCATTTTAGTTTCAGCAGTGAAAACCTAGAAAGCTAAACAGAGCTGCAAAATGAATCCCTAATTCAGCCATATTATCAATTACTCCTTTGGTGATAACTTATGCATTATTTATCTGCAAAGTAATTACTTAAAGTGTCTTGAATTTTATTTACACAAGCAAAATCTTTTAAAAGCACAGTATTTAATCTGTGACTTTTATATCTCTTTTCATTAAGCCAATCTTAAAATGTTAGCTCACCAGGAGCAAGATCACACCGTGAGATAACACCTGTATCAGAATCTTACTGACTGCATTAGTTTCTTAAGACATAATATCAGATCCACCTCTAGATAAACTATATGTAGGTGGGAATGGAAGAGTTGTAAACTAGTGGCTACTGTTTCTTTGACCAGCCATCAAGGTTTTGGATACTGAAAATGGGAGATACTTAAGAAAAACAATCTCCCCTTTTCTGCATTGTCAATATGTAAGAACTCAATCATCAGAATTTACCTCGAAGTTACTATTCTAGCCTTTGAAAGCCTCAGAAATATTTTAGTGGAATAATAATGCTCCAGTCATCTGTCATCTTGTTCTTTTTCCATACCTATGCTGAAATATTGTTAACACCAGAAGTTTACAGAGGATTTTCTAACCATTGGAAGTGTGCCACACCGACATCAGGACCTTGTTTTTCATTAAAACACCAGAAACCGTCTTGTTAGCAAACAACCTCATCCTTGAAACAAATATTTAAAGCAATTATTGTTAAGAGTATATCTTATTACAGAGGAACAAGTAGGAGAAAACTAGCTCCATATTCTGTCTCTGACATTGGCAAGTACCAGCAAAGGAACATAACAGGCAAATACATAGTTGTTCTTTCCCAGAATGTTCTTCTCTAACTCCAGCAAGTAGCCCACTTTCAATTATACATGTGACATTTCTGCATCTCCAGGTTATCAGGTTTTTTTCCCCATGAACTCAGACAGTTATTTTTTTCCAATCTGTATTATATCCTCTAGCACTTTTTCATTTGAAGGTTCTAATTCTTTCTCTGGAAGAAAGTGACCAAACTTCTTCATTATTCCACTTATTTTGAATATTTTACACATCCCCTTTCCAAAATTCTTTGTATGAAAAAACCCAAACCATTTCAACTTAGTAATGTTCTCTAGGACAGCTGAAGTAGGTGAGTAGCAACTGTCTGCTGACAATGACTAGACAACAGTTTGAACAGTAGGAGAAGCAAAAAGGAAAGGCACAAAGAAACAAGTGAGTTCATCTCAAAACCTGCTATTTTGCTTCAGTTATCTTCCCTCATAACTATGTTTATTATGCTTTTAGCATTAATTTAGTCCTAATTCAGTCAGTTTTTTGTATCTCCTGGGAATGGCAAGAGATATAGGAAAGAAACATGCCAGTATCTTTTGAAAGCTCTACTTAAATGTAAGACAAAAATTGCAGACCAATTCCCAAAAACCACCTTCTCTCCTCAAGTCTCCTTCTCTCTATAGAGCTCAGAAACCTTATATCTGGAAACCTTTTTTTGCTTAAGAACACAGATCAAGACATGCCGGGATTATAAGGAGTAATTTGTATGCCAAAAAAGTCAACCTGTAAAAAAAAAAAGAAAAAAGCAAAAAAAAAAAGCATCACTAAGCTCTGAGTATCTTCAAGTGCTTCTGATCTAAAAAGAAATACTGGGTTTCTCAAGTATAGAAAAATATTGTTAAAATGTATTTTAAAGAGGTACCAAGAGGTACCTTCAATATTCATATTCCTGCTCTCTGAGGAAAAAAAAAACATACTAAGTGAAAAAAGCACTAGGTTTCTCCATGTTGCTTCTCCCCTTCATAAAGCTATTCCCCAATGCAGACAGCCAATATGCAGTAGAATGATAGCCTTATGGAATAATGCTCCACAATCCCAAATTGTAGAGGCTACTTGTTTTAGTGGACTTGAATACACATTAGGCAGAATTTAACTTCTAATATGAAAACTGTTGTAAGATTCAATCCTACCTTTGAAATACTGTAGTAATACACATAAACTGAGATTTAACAGCAAACTAAACTCATTGAAGTTTTTCAAGAGACACAAAAATCAGTTAGCAATATGACATGCTTTACAAAGTTTCATTTGAAATGCAACTTAAGCCTAAGCACTTCACTCCTAAATCACAAAGTTTGTAATACTGGAAACCACTTGCTTTTGTCTCCAAAGGTGTCTTGTGGTCTGCCAGCATAGTTTGTGGGTAAGCAAGTCAATTCTAATCTTTTGTACCACTCCTGTAATCTAGGTAACACATACAAGCCTTGCAACATCCAACAGGAAGCAGAGACAGCTGCTGTGTAATATATAAAGTGACTGCATGTACAGAGGGGTAGTGCATGAAATGCAGAACTTCAGCAGTTTATAAATCATTTAATTCCATTCAGTTTGAATTAGAAGAGTGGCAAGCTACAAGAAAAACCAAACAAACAACAACACCAGAGAAAACAAAAAAACACACCCACACTACTCCTTTTTTCCTTGAAATGAGTAACAACCAGCTCAAGTTTTCTTAGTTTTTTTTTAAATTTTAAACTTTACTTAATGGAAAATATTAAGTCCAAACCCCCTGTGCATTCTTTTCCACAGGCAGTAACTGCGTTACTTAGTACTGCCTACTGAAGTGGGATTCTCTTGAATAGCGAAATTGTTTCACAAAAAAGGCTTTCACTTCACATTTCTGTGTGCAACCAAAGGCAACTTCTATGAAGTACTAGTGTTCCTTGTGCAGCCTGAGAGGTATGTAACCCACAGTACAAATCTGGCAGTGCCTGTATAATCATGCCACTTATATTACATCTGTTAAAGTACACTGACTGTAAAGTCAAGTGACAGGGTACAGTACTCACCAGACCTTGTGCCAGGGACAAGGCAACCAAGCTTGTGCACTTACAAGCGTGACAAAAGCTGCTGCAGCCATGATGGGCTGCACAACTGAAAAGCACTTTAGGTTAAAATCCTACTAAGGCTAGAAGTCAAGACTGCTGCAAGAAGGCAAGAAGTCAAGAGGTGGCTTTAGGAATGGAAGGAAAATCACCATCCCTGGAGGTATTTAAGAAATGTAGATGTGGCACTTCAGGGCATGCTCTAGTGGCTGAGACTGTAGGGTATGTGTTGCATTTTGGTTTACGGTTGGTCTCTGATCTCAGTGGTCCTTTCCAACTGTGACAATTCTGTGAAAATGGAGGAAGAAAGGTGGAAAGATTTCAAATCACCAATTCAATAGCAATGGGACACAACTTTCTGAAGAGCCAAGCAGGGTATCTTAAGTCCAGTGCACATAAAAAGCTCTGAAAGAAGTTTACATCATAACTTCCTGTTTGAATCCGTAACAACCCTCAAAATTTCAGGTTTTCACACTAGTTTCAGCCTTCAACAATAAAGCCATAAGGCATGAGCATCTAACAACTCTGTACCCAATAAAGCAACTCAGCCAATAAGGAGGAAAGGAAATGCAGCACTAAATCAAACACTAAATATAGACAACTTTTCACAGGATTAGCTGTTGGCTACCCAGAAATACTGCAGTCTGAGTCTCCTGTCATTACACACCAGCTGCTCTTCAAATGTTGATAGGTTGTGTGAAAGATTAAAGGATAACAGTCAGTAACTTTCTAGGGAATGACCATAAAAATGGCTGACATTTACTAAAGTTAAAATTGCAAGTTAATAATCATTGGTTTAGATGTATGTGAGCTCTGAGTGAAGTTAAGTATGAACTCAGCATCTTACATAATAATGTAATTCATGTTAAATATTTTGATTCTAACCCATATTTTATTACTCAAGTCTGTGCAAAGAGAGAGCTTCATGCAGGTAGATCTAAGATAGCGTGAACAGAGCAGAAGCCTATAACAAAAGTCTTGTTACAACATTCTCAAAGCTCCAACTTTTGTCTGTTTGCTCTCCTAAAGCATTCACCAAGTAGAAGTTTAAGACCTACTGTGGAACAGCCAATATACAACTCAGCTTACCATACTACAAAAATCCACTGGTGAGGTATTAGAGGAATCAGGCAGGTATCTTGTTAGAACAACGCAAAAATCCAATATATTAGTTCATAGTTTTTACTTTATTTGAAAAGTAAGAAAAAAGTCATAATCTTTGTATTAAATTACAAGGTAAATTACATAAATGTGTGCGATTACTTCAGTTTTGGATGCCACACTACGAGTTCTCAGTACTGTTTTGCAGTTTTACTCAGTGACAGAAACACAACTTGAATTTACCATGAGTCTTTTGAAGACTGACTGTAGCATTACTATTCCCAGATGAGTAATAAAAGCAGCTGAAATTTATTCTTTATCCCTAGGCTGCAAGCTGTACCATATTTAAGACGCATGCAAAATTTTGAGCTCAGAAAAGGAAGATCAAAAATAATCAATGGACTCAGATTACAATAAAGAGCAATAGGTTGGAAGTTCTTTAAAAATATAAACAAAAATTTTAAAAATTAAAATTCATCATCTTCAATTACATTCAGAGTTTGGATTTGTATTTAGATTTAGGTTACCACACTGCAATGGGTGAGAGAAGTATCTGAAATCTCCATGTCAAACTTCCCTCCGCTACAAAGCCAAGAGGTGTCACAGAAGCAGCTTGTTGTGCCTGTGCCACAGTGACTGCCTTTTAGTCGAGAGGCTTTAGACTCTGGGCAGCAATAGCGACCTCTCTTTGCCGTTCTCTGCTGTTCCTTGTTTACCCTGTCCCTGGCTACTAGCCTGGCTTGCAAACACTGACAGAACAGATCTTTCATTGGAACTCTGCAAGCAGGATGCTTGCTGTATCTTGGTACCATCACCACCTGAGGGATCCTATTACAGCATATAATTAAAGTACCTAGCTCCTCCAGATCCCACTGATACAGAAATATATGCATTCAGATTGCTAGCCAAAGACATGAAAAGGTGTTTATCAAAAGGGCAGAATAATGCCTTAGTTTGCAGTTACTTAAATTCAGTAAAGGATCTACTCATTATTTTGTTCCATCCTTTAGATGGAGAACCCACAATTCTTCTGATGTTTTTGCCTCTCTAATACTGCCTTTTTACAGAACTTCACATGTTCAGTAAGCAAAATCAATACTGATAGCCATGCCAAGACATTGAATCCTGTTTCACACACACCCCATCCCACCCTGTCCTGGTTTGAGGTAAAACAGAACCAATTTTCTATTAGGTATTTTTTACTTTTTTAGCTGCATCTCTTCTAACTAAACTCTGAAATTAACAGCCTTTTGTTCAGAAACTGTCCACTCTCACAGTGATAAGACCTGATTATACCAAGGAATAGTATGCAGAGAGGCTCTACCTTAAACTATAACTTCTGCATTAATTTATGTCCAGTTTAAAGTTCTGCAGTTACAATACATAGGATGGTAACCATGCAGTCACCAAGAACTCTGTTCCTTTACCGGTGCTTTGTACATGTTAATCAGTTGGGAGGTTGTGGTCAGCATGTCACATACACTATCACATTATCTTCAGGAAGATGAATTTGCAAATTTGTAACGTTTCTTTTAGCTTTTGCAGAAGTAGACTCAAAAAGCAGAGAGCATGGTCATTACTGGATCTACACAAGATGACACTTCAGTGCAGATGTAAAAAAGTTGGTTTATTTAATTAGTATCGACTGAAGTATACTAAATCCTAACATTTAGCAGTTGAGGGCAAATGTTTTTGCCTACTGCTGTTTTATTCAGATGTTGCTGTTTCAGCGAATGCTGCAAGCAAAGTTCTTTGCAGGTGTGTTAATCCAAGACTTTATTATTAATTAGAACCAACTTATATATAAAAACTACATACATTTCAGACTTAACTTTACATTATCTCAAAATGAGCCCCAGTGGGTTGTGCTCAAAACAAAGAGCTGTGCATGAAGTATTGCTTTCCCTCCGAAGTTTTTTATTTAAAAACTAGATAGATATATAACAGTAAGGAGGAAAAAAAAAAGTCCTTAGGAAACAAGAACTTGGAAGCATTCAGAGGTAGAATTTGGCTGCTACATACAGAGTTTCTTCCACTGTTTCTATCTATCCTAGAATGAGATTCTTTGTTCCTATAGTGTTTACCTAGTTTAGAAATTAAAAGTTAAGCTCCAACAAAGCAGACACCTGGAAAAGGTGTGCTTTCCTACACTAAATTACTCAAATCCTATTATTCTTGAAATCTGTGTGTTCCCTAAGTGATATTTTCTTTCAGTCAAATTGAAATTCTAATAATCTGTCCTGACTTAACTGTTAGGAATCACTGGTATTACTCAGAATTACCGCTGTTCTGTGAACCAGTGTACCTCATTTTCATTCCAACCTTTTCACATAAGTTACACACAAACACAAGCACAATTGCATGCCTTCATGACAATTGAGTTGCTCAGCCAGGCATATGACAAATGCTTGTCTAGAGAAAATTATACAATAACTTGCCAATAGTAATTCTACTTTTCCTGCAAAGCAGCATTTTCTTAGCTTTTACACCCATATGGAAGAAAAAGTCAGTACAGTGCAGTGCCTTATTGATTCATAATACAAAATACCTGGCTTTCTAGGAATTCTGCAACCCACTTACTTTCTCGTAAGGAACAAAACAAGCTAGTTATTGTTCTTCAATGGAAAATGGCAGGTTATTGATTTTTAAATTTGTTTTTTTAAGTGAGCTTAATGATTGGTAAAGGTGCTGGACTGATGGCCCTAGAGACTATCCTCAATCTATAGCATAGACAACATTCCAAGATCCTTCACGGTGTTAAGACTCTCAAGGGATTGGTCCTAAAAGGCTGAATCCAGGAAGATTGTTACGAAAACACTACCTACCCTTAAATAAAGGATGTGTTTATTTAAGAAGAATAAAATGTCAACAAACAAATAATTAGGTTGCATTGCTCTACAATGCTACAGTTTTAAGCAACACTATCAGAGCTGTATATTAGAACATATAGAAATAGAAGCAGACTACAATGCAAAGATAACTAAGCATTTTGCACACAGCATAGGATTAAGTAAAGACATTTCTTCACAATGCAGGATGAACTGAAATGAGCCAGTAAGCACAATAGTTACATAAGCCATTTCGGTTTCAGGACCTTCTAATCTTTTTAACTAACAGAAAGTTACTACAACTATTAGACCAAGGAAGTTTGAAGGCAGAAATTTCATAGGTTGAAGGTTTTGACAGTTTAAAACTTAAAAATCTGTTAACTGATATTAAGCAAGCATCCTTTTTCTCTTTGAGCAATCTCAGTACACTGCCATGTAAAATTCATCCTCACAGTATCAAGAAGGAAAGAAAAAAAATCCCCAAAACCTACCCATGGACTCTTAGACTTGCACAAATGCAGCTTAGTTTGTGACTAAAACAGCCTGAAAAGTAGTAACAAATAAAGACATGAAGGAGCTTATTTTCATGCACACAGCTCCAAATACAGTAAACACAACACAGTGAAGTACGACCAACTCATGAAATTAAGGAAAAAAAAAAAACAAGATGGAAAAGAAATGCATCTCTCATTCAGCATCAAATCATGTAACTAAGCAAATTTTTTTTCTCTTACACTCCAGGATAAGGGCAAGATAAATGTATAATAGTTAGCTTTTATTGTATCCATTTAAAGTAACATTGACAAAATCAGGTACTGAGGCTGTAATAACTATGCAAAACCTGCTACAAATGAAAGACAGGACAAAAGATGCAAGTGATCGAAGACAGTAGTATTATATCACTTACCTCATGATGCAGCTCAGCTATCTGATCTTTCAGTTCTCTGATATACTGGTTAGAATCAGATTTATTAAGTTGCCCTTGAATTTTCCCTTCTTCTCTCTGTTTTGGTTAAAAAAAGAATCTTATTCAAATTATTCACCAATATACTATATTTAAAATCTTATTTTAACTACCTGCATATTTTTGTCCTAACACATCAAATATTGTGATATTTATTGAATAGGAGTTCCAGAGAGCATTAGTGAAGAGAGGCATGTCCCCTAGCACCAATATTGTGAGAGGTACAGAGAAAAGATGGCAAGTAAAAAAAAAGCACCAGAAATGAAGAGGAATGTGAGAATTCCTTCACAACCAAATGAGGCTCCTAATTTCAAGGTGCTCAAGAGGTGTCATCTGCATTTGAATGCCTACAACACTAATTTTTAGCTTAATTCTAAAGGGAACCCCAGTGTGACTGAACCAAGCTTAGCAGATCTGAAATAAATAACCACCCTTGATGAAGAAGGCAGCCCATGTTTTCAGGTTTGCTACTAGAAAGTTAAGAGCAGCATTGGGTTGTTTTTTTTTCAGCTGAGTAATTTCTGATGCAGCCACCAGATTTAGAGGACCATGATTTTATATACATCTTTGCCTTGATTGTTAGTCACATACAACAAATATAATACAGAAACACTAACATAATGGTAATATCTGCGGGTTTTTTTCTACCTTTAGCTCACTTTGCTGAAGTTCTAATTATACTTGAAACAATTTCAACAACAGGCAAATTCAAAGTAATTTGCAAACTGAATTTAAATACCTTTTAGAATGAAAGGTGTCAACTGGAAGGAGAGGGGAGATTTAGATTGGATATTAGGAAGAAATTCTTTTCTGTGAAGGTGGTGAGGCACTGGAACAGGTTGCCCAGGGAAGTTGTGGATGCCCCATCCCTGGAAGCGTTTAAGGCCAGGCTGGATGGGGCTTGGAGCAACCTGGTCTAGTCGGGGGGTGTCCCTGCCCATGGCAAGGAGGTTGGAACTCAATCAAGTTTAAGGTCCCTTCCAACCCAAACCATTCTATGATTCCATAAACTGCTCTTCAAAATACAAGATAAAAAGCTTTAAGGAGTTTAAAACATTTGAGGGAGGGACAATACACCACCTTCCAAACCCTTTTGCTGCAACCTTGAGCACTGTCAGTGTTGGCAATATCAAAACAATTTCTCTAATTTCAGACTTTTTCTTGAAGTAAGGTATGCAGTACAAATTCCCGTCATTTTCACTATTAATTCACAGAATCTACAACATGGGAGGCACAAGATCCTTTAGTGTATAATTATATATTGACCCTAGTTTCTAAGGTAACCTATAACTCAAATTCACACAAAAACAATTAATATTAACAAAATTATTAATTGTTCCTGTCCTAAATAGGTTAAACCACTCTCCACTCCCCAAGCCATCATCTCTCTTTACAAGGATGAGTATTGACATTGGAGAAACCAGACCAGAAGCAACATAACCTGCAGACCAAAAATAATGCTGCCTACATCTGCATACAGAAAGAACTCCATTGCTGTAAGATTCCAAAATTCCAGACAATGAGAATGCCCCAGATCTCTTGTGGTAGCAGGAATATATGGGAGAGATACTCATCTGAGTCCTTTCCCTCTGCTTGAAACTGGCTTTTCCACTTAAGTCTCTTGTTCTATGGACTCCAAATTACTGTGCAATAATACATTATAGTATCAAAAAGCAAGAGTAAAGCAAAGTGTTACTATAAATAGAACAGAGGTGCCATAGTCCTTTTGAAATCAAAGTGTAATAAATAGTTGAGCTTACATTCAAACTGGGTGCACAAGATGACACAAAACAGGCATTCTCAAGTCAGTAAAAACTATCAGCAAAAGAAATAAGGTTTACTAGCTTACATTCAGCACTGCACAAATAGCCAAAAGCTGTTAGAGTATACCATAGTGGGAATTACACATTATCATCATATTTAAGTGGTTTTGTTACTTTTATTCCATAAATAACATTGTAAAGTTAATGCACAAAATGATTTTACATGTAAGTTTGCTCATGGAAGAGCTGACTAGCTCCAACAAACTGTAGCTGAATGTAAGGCATAATCCTGGCTTGTAAGATCATTGTTATTAATGAAGGGTAAATAAGCTTCAGTTTTTCTTTCAGACCTTACAGATTTTAGAGCGCTAAAAATTGACCTAAAAAAGTGCATTTAGCACAAAAAAAGGAACCCTGCAATGTCCTTTTCTACAAACACACTTTTCAAAGAAAAGTCATGCTGTAACTTCCTCTTGCAACATTCAAAACACTAGAGGTCAGAAGCTGATCCTTTCAACTGGCTGCAGGAGAAATCAGATATTTCTAGTTAGATGACCGCAAGCTACAAAGTCTGTCTACAGTAGATAAATTGGAAGGATGATGCAGGAAGAATTTTAGGACAAGATATTAGAGCCTCCTTCATAGTTGCTGTTCACCTCTGAGCAAAGACACAGTCTACTTTTTTAAAAAGAAAAAATAAACTAAGCTGATTGTGACATTAATTTAGTTATTTAAAAGACACCCATGCAGGTGCAGTAGCAAACCACTGGAAAACACACAGGTGTCAGATGCTAAGCAAGAAAATATTTTTTAGTTCTTCCCAAAGTCTTCTAATTTATAGACTAAATAAGTATACAGCTAGAAGCTTACATTTTTCAAATCAACCAAAACAGTTATTTTGTAGAAAGTAGTTTTATCTGTCAGATTATGACCTTTAAATTGCCCAAAATTCTTTAAAACTGAGAAGATACTGGTATTTCTCATTATTACATATCTTTATTTTCATACAAGTACAAAATATTACCATGATCTGTGTTTCACTTCCCAATTACATTCCATATTCGCATTAAGTTCAGATTACTTTGTAGAAATTTCCAGCCTCTGACAAGCATTTGTAAATCAAAAGTAAGTTGTAATGCGGGCATCTTAACTTTTGTAGTAATATCCTTTATCACTATTTTTCATTAGAGCAGCTTGAGGGAACAGAAGTCAAAAAGGGATAACTGTTGTCAAGAAAAAATTCAACACGGCAATACAGCTTTCCCTACCATCTGTTGATCTGTCACAGAGTCAAAATTCTGTAGTTCTAGATTTGCTTCTCAATCTACACTAGATTCTACGACACTAAGCCATTACTTCCTGATTGCCATAAAAAACTTATTTCTTACTGTTTTGACCAAGTAATCTTAATATCATCCTAGGGTCTCTTTTAAGAAGTAGTAGCAGTGTGCATGTATCTTGAGTGAGAACCTCCACCACTCCAAAACAAACCCTATATTCTGCTCCCTTGCAGGTTGGATTCCCACTTGTACATCATAATTCTAGATATCAGCTGTACCTTGGCACTAATCTATATGTCCCTGTGCTAAGTGAAAAGCCCAGAAGACAGCAAGCATGCTCACGCTCCCCATGTTTATCAATATATGTGGAAACTGCAGAAAAGATTTTATGTTCGAGTTTCATTTAATACCTTAGCTTGCAAAGCTTGAGAGCAGCTTCATGTTAAATTTGAAACTGGAAATCCAGCACTTTATATAGATATAATTTCTAACTCTTGAGACTGACCTAGTCATGAGATTGTTATTAGAGTTACCATTTGTTCTCTGTTCAGAATCTGGATTAATCTTGGACAAGAAACAGAGGGACAGGGTTGCAAGTGACACAGAAGTGGGCCAGAAACTGAAAAGTGAAGGTATACCAGGTACTGAATGGAATTGAAACAAAAAGATGTATTTTGAACAGTTACACTGATGGTTCCTTGCAGATTTCATCTTCAGCCCACTATCTGCAGGGTAAGGCTGTTGCATTTATTTAGTTAGTTGATGTACTGCAGGGCAACTGAAGATAATAATCTTCCAGGAACAACTACTGGCCTTTTGTCATTCATTTGCTTCTCTGCAGATGCATGTTTTCTGTTCTTCCTCCTACCACCTTTCATTTTATTTCCAGGTACGATAGCCCTCTAAAGAGCAGATTAATTCATTTCTCCTCCTGAGGGTCCAACAGTATATAATGAAAAGGCTGCTAGGCTCCGGCAGGAAGAAATCAGTCTTGGACAGACTAAGTCTTGTCTGGCCTCAGCTGCCTTAGCTAAGAACTAGCTAGAGCACACAGAAGCTCAACTATTGAGATCAAAAGGTAACTCGAGCTGGGGAAGAGAGAGCTACTTGGCCAGAGGACTGAAGCCTGCATTCCCCATGGTCTAACCCCAGCAGCTAAGGACTTTGGAGCCTACATTCAGGACAATGACATCCTTTCTTGTCAATCCTAATATTATAATTACTAGCTTCTTGTTTCAAGTATTGAGCCATGCAGATGTAACTAGAAAACACATCATCAGAATGGGTTGATTTGGCAAGCCTTTCACAGCTAAACCAAGTTTCTCTGAACTCTCTTAAATGAGAAGAGTGCTCAAGAACACAGGACATTAAAGCTATCTTCTTTAAAACCACCAAGGAAAAAGGGAGCTGACTGCCCTTCTCAAGACCCTTCTAGATTCTGAATTTGGGTTTAACTTCCAATTTTTAAAATACCTAAAATCCAAGGGTTTCTGTTTCTATTAAATCACATTTTCACATGCTTTGGCTGCAAATCATAATTTACTAGACAGCCACACTGAAAAATTAAACTGCTTTCACGTAGCTTGAGTTAATTTATTAAATGCTTGTTGTAGCATTTACTGCAGTAGGAACCAGGCATTTTGCTGTGCATTGGTTTTATTCTGTGCTTGAATGGTTTTGTACTACAGAAGAAAACACTGAGATCAACTGTACTGTTGAAAAGTGAATGTTAAAGACTTTTAAATTATAAATGGAGACTTGAGGTATGAACATCACATCTTTTAAAAAGGAAATAGCATAAGCAATTAGTAATCTCTCCATGTTAGGTTGTTGGGTTTTTTTTAAATCTAAGATTATACACATAGGATGTGGGTTGTTGGTTTGTTTCTTTTGAGGCGGAGCACTATTACAGAAAATCTGTGCTATTTGGAGAGGTCACGACACAAAGAAGAATAGCTAGTCCCCAGGCAAATACCAGTCTTTTTAAAACAAATGTACAGTGAGAAAACCAGTTAACACATCAATAAGTGAAATGAATTTTCAGAGTAGCAAAATAACAGCGGCTAGCCAATTCTGGAATCTCAGAGGTTTGTTAGAAAAAAAAACAACCCACAAACAACTCAGTCACACATGAATGAATCTACTTCAATTTCCCTGGGGAAGTGGGTATGCTTCTGCATATTGGCACCACTGCAATGCCTACCCACTCTTCCCAGAAGGGTTTTTAGAAGAGTAATGCTGACTGGTGTTACATTGTAATTACAGTCATCCTCTTGATTTTGCTGCTGTTGAAGATTAATAACTTCCCCCCTACTCTTATTGTCTCTTCCAAGAGACCAGCTCCACTAGCACTTACATGGTTAGAAAACCCTGTTATCAGAGAAACAAACACACCACTGGCCAGGTATCACCTCTCTTCAAGGAGAAGGTACTTCAATATCAGTGTAAGCAGCTGATATGCAATCCAATCTCCTGCCTCAGAGGCTGTGTATAACGAGGGAGTACCATGGGCACTGTAGCAGGAAGCGAGCCCCACAGATTAAAAAAAAAAGAAAGTCAGCTGCTAAACCAGAACTTACTTAGGCGCCTTTAGTTTGGGAAGCTCTCACCTCTCTCATCCTGCTCTGAAGTACCAGAGTGACTGTACTTGCGTGCATACTACACTGAGAGCACTCAAGAAGTTCACCTAAAATTTGCTGCTTAGAATGAGAAAAAAAATCTGCCCATCAAAAAGTCTCAGTTGAGACTCATGGGTGTAGTATTGTACTTATATCCTCCTTTGCTTAGCTAAGCAAAAAAATGTTTTTCTGTACCTTCCAAAGAAGCAGCAGCTACTCTCAAGAAACACCCCTAATGCCTGAGAACGGCTGAGCACGTGGAGACCTTCCAGACTCAAGTCAGCATAAGACCAGGATGCGACAGCTGGCAACACATGAGTGAAGGGACAGACTGCTTCAGCGAATGCTGATCTTAAATACGCATAACCATTACTGTATAGTACCTCCCCCAAAAATCACGTACAGAATTCATGATAAAACAAAGTTTAAATAATAAATCAGTCACTGGATACCACCAGGAAAACACTTGAGGCCTTAAGCCTGTTCTTGCTGCTCAACTAAAAGATATAATCAAGTTTCAGTTGCAGGTGTTTCATCCCAAGAGGAACACAGTCAAAGTTTTCTAAAACACTCTTGATGATCACACCAGAGTAGGGAAAAAAAATACACATCAACAAGAAATTTTAAATCATCAGAAAGCATCTAAGGCTGCCTTCACTTTAATAACTGCAAACTTAAAACCACAGAAAAACAAACCCAATGGTTGTGCTGTTCCTCAGATAACAGTGTATCATCTTTACTAGAAATGTCTAGAGGGTAGGACATTTCCCTAACACCCTTAGTTTGATCTTTACTGACTCAGAAATATTTACTTGGTAACAATCTGTCTCAGTCTTTTTTAAGGGGAGACTTCTAAATTCTTACTCTGTGGCAAAAGACACTGCATTAAAAATGTAAATGAAGTTTATTCAAAAGGGTAAATGTGGTAACTAGTGTCCTTTCAGTGACATTACAGTGACTCATTCTAGTCTTTCAAAAAACAGATCACTAACATCACACACCACTATTGATAAGAGTTAAAAAAAAAGTTTCCTGTAATTTGAAAAGACGGAAAAAATTTCTTTGCTCAACAGCCATTACTTGGAAAAGTTATTAAACAGAGGTCACAGAAAGGCTTCATTCTAACAAACTGGTGCTAGAAGTTTAAACTGTGGGGGAGAGAACTAGCACAATCATGGATTTCCTTTACAGTTGATTCTCAAAGCAGCTTTGACATGCTTAGAGATAGGGTAAACGTGACAAATTCTCAGAATCCGCCAGGAAACACATCAGGAGGAAGTGATGTTACCCCATGTCCTGATCAGCCTAATGAAGGGAAGAATTATACTTACAGATAGTCCTAACTTTAAGAGTAATATAGAAAACTGTTTTTAGGTCTGAGTACAAGTGTACTCTGTACCTCTCCATACCAGCCATGGATAACTTTGAGGGGGTACTATAAGTCACCAGCCTGAACAGAAATGGTGGGAGAGAGACTAACCTGGAGAGCAGAGACTGCAGCTAACCCAGCTCTGCTTCCTCTCTCTGCCTATGCTTTCATCACTGGCCTACTGCTCCTCACCCCAGCCAGCTGACTGACTCTAGCTTGCACCTGATTTAACCTTGCCTGGATTTCTCTAAAACCTTTTTCTCTCATTTAGTCTGTCCTTCCTTTAACTACAGAAGAGGAAGCTTTTTTAAAAACAAAACCAAAAACCACCAACACACCCTGAAACAACACCAGGGGACCAACAGGGTTGCTCCTATGTGATCAAATTCTTGCCATTAGGCCAGAAGCATAGTGAAGATTGGTAGACTTTCCTTGGCAGCTTTAGGAAAGCACACACAAGCTAAAAGCAATCAGGTTTTAAAGGCTTATATTAAGAAGTTAAAAGCATTTGCTTGTTGCAGTTTGAAGCTATCGGACCAGTTCAGCTAAAAGACAAGAAAGACTAATTCCCTGAGGAAACAAACCCAAAGTTTTGCCAATTGACTATAGACATAAAGGGAGACAATATCCATTCCTTAGTCCTGGCTCTCAGGATGGCACAAAAAGAGTCAGAGTGTGCATGTAGCTTGGCTGAAATAAGTCACTTAGTTATAGGATACAAGCTTCCAACCTTTGTGAGAAAGTAGAACATACCATATTGAAGAGAACAGCTTCTCCCCATCATGGAGGTACAAAAAAAAAAAAAAAAAAGGCAGCTCAGTCATCCAAAATCCATCCTTCATGTGTTAGAAGTTTGCTCAAAAGTCCTGTTCAAAGCCCAGAAGCCTGCTGAATACCTGCAAGTCCTGTTTGTTTCCCAAGGGTTTTATAAGCTGAAGTGGCAAGCCAGAGAAAATTAAGCAGGAGATAGAGAAGAAAACCAAGGCTGACAAAAGCAAGCCTTTGTTTGTCCATGACTCCAAGGTTTTTCTTTGTAAATTTTGGGGCTTTACATAAAGGCAACATAAGTTAAACTTCAGTTACACTCCAATTTTTTGTTATTTTTGTTAAGGGACAACTCATACATTTCTTTAGTTTAAGAATATCCATCACTTATTGGACTAGTTTTTGCACTTCAATGTGCTTACACAAAAGTTTAAAAGTTTAGCATCAGGAACTGAATGCCTGACCAAGATAAGATGACATTCAGAACACACATAAAAAATAACTTCCTAACATCATAATAAAATGGCATCACACTGCAGAATTGCATCTACTATTAAATGATGGAACTACCTCCTTCTGCCTCTCTGTCATTATTACTAACCAAAACTAAGAGTGACGCAGAAACTGTGATTTAAATGTAGCATTCCTGTGTGTAAGGTCAGATCAGTTCTTATGTGGGAGTAGTGTTACTCTTGTTTCAAATTTAACAGCAGCGTCTTGCACCTACACCTACATCAACATTTAAAAAAGCTGCACAGTTTAGGTGAAGCATTGCTATGGACCATTAGGACCTGGCACTACATCCTTAAGGCTTCTTAGAAAAGCACCATCCCCCTCAAAAAAAAAAAGGAAGGTTATGTGGTAAGTTAACTTCCTTTCATCTTTATCAGCTTTAAAACAGTGTGTCAAGCAGACCTATTTGTGATGCTCTATGTTAAAAAGCACAATTACTCTGAGACTGGCTAAATATATTTATGGTATTAAATATAGCATTTCAAGATATTAAGGCAAGTCCAGATCAAAACTCATTCTAGTCCCCACATCAGGTCACAGCAATTCCATGGACAAGCTGAAAGGAAGAAAACAGGAGGCAACTTTCTCCAACGAGGAAGAGCTTACATAGATTTTTCAATCTCCTTAAAAAGCAGCTTTTCTTTCTGCTCTATTATCAGTTGTACGTTTTATAGTTTACAGGCTTTGTGAGTTAAGGCTTTCCAAGTCCATTATTACTTTTTGGTGCAGGTGTTTCAGAGGCCTTTGAGCATGAATACCCAAAAAGGAAGTTGTGATTATAAGTTTCATATTTGCTAGCAAAACATACTGGACAAAAATATCTATTTGCTTACAACAATCTTATAAAAAAAAAATCTGTCACAGTCCAATAAAAGCATTTAGAATTGTATCTCGTGTAAAAAATGAGTAAATTCACATTAGAGGAACTTCTGTCTACTAAATCACTTTTGTTTTAAAATGTCTTTATACTGTTAACACTCAAAACCTTTATGTCACAACTGAAGACGTTGTATTTCAGGCCAGAATAACTTTGAGATCAATAGTTAACCAAAAGCCTAACAGGCAAACTCATTAAACTAGAAACATGAACCACAGTTGCAGAATGACTCCAGACTGTATGCAAAGAATGTACAACCATTCTTGTTTGAGCAGGAAAGTCAGGAATCCTCCTAAGAGGCTATAGATCAAGAAATCAATAGGTGATCATCTAAGAACACCAAAAAGATTGGAACTTGAAAGACAGTTTAGTAGGAAACAAAAAACCAAGACCAATTATCGTATAAGAAAAACAGAAAAACAACTAAAGATTGCATCGTGCAAAGTAGCAATTGCGAAAAGGAAGGAGAGATGTGAATAAACAACCAAACCCAAGACAGGGCAATACCATGATAAAACAGGGACAGAGTGATTTTTGGTTGTATCAGCCAGAGTCATGAAACAGCTTACATTCCAGCATCTATCTTTTTACCTCTCATGACAAGATAACATGAAAATCTGCATGCAATTCTGGCACCCATAGCTTAAACAGAAACATGGAAAGGGAATAAGAG
The DNA here is from genome assembly GCA_013398155.1 of Pedionomus torquatus. Classification (NCBI taxonomy): domain Eukaryota; kingdom Metazoa; phylum Chordata; class Aves; order Charadriiformes; family Pedionomidae; genus Pedionomus; species Pedionomus torquatus. Next base: position 119,826 of record VZRU01007623.1, read on the forward strand.
ATCACTATAAAAAGTTTGAGCACTGATGATTTGATTGGTCAGAAGAAAACTAAGTCAGATGTATTTACATTAAAAATGAACACAATTCTAATTGGGTGACAGCTATCAGAAAAAGCAACTGATCATTACAGGATTCACCATTTCTTCATTACATAAAATCAAGGTGAGAGTATTTTGGGGGAGACCCGTATCAGTCAAACAATGATGGCATTTGAAGTCTGTGCTAAAGTTAAAATAATGCAAAATGAGTACTGGCTCTTAACCTACAAAGTTACATCGACTGGAGTAACCTTAAAATTTTTTAGTAAAATTCTACCATACAAGTAGGTTGAGCTAAACTCAGCTATCCTGTTATCTTGCTAGATAAATGATTCATATGCAATGCTTACTGTACTTATCTCAGTATTTCTAATGCACTGATCACAGCATTATCTAAGCATTACGTGATTAGAAAAAATGATTGCTTTATCTTTTAATAAATTTAGTGCCTCCTGCACTAGAGGAAAAATATTCAAGGTGAAAATTCTTTATACAAGCTCCATTAAATTTATTTGTATGTTTCATATATGAAGAGATGGAAAAAGACAGAAGTAGCTGGGAAATCATAGGAAAATTATTTGACAGAATACATAAAGTCGTTGTCTTGAAGGAAAGATTTCCGAGGGAAGGACGACTAGCAATACCAGTTTGAAAGAGCAAAAGAGGTAAACTAGAGTAACTAGGTTGTAACTTAGGAATAACAATCGAGAAAACCTTTACAGACAGGCACAGCAGATTTCAGATAGGACAACAGTATGAGAATGAGTACAGGAAAGAGACTACAGTAAGACATCGTGATTTCTCGAAGCCAAGAAAATCTACAGAACAGTCAGTTATGGTTCTCTCATCAAGGGAGTAGTGAGCTTATGAGAAAGTGGAAGCTCTAAAAGGAGCTAAAGTCATAAGGAACAACAGAAAGGACAAAGGATGAATCTTCTGATTCTAGACCAACATGGTAATAATAAGTAACATTTCTGTTTTCAACAAATCCTCCAACAGTGGTCATACCAGAAGAGTAAGCAGAGATAAGAATGGTTGCTGGAATCAGAATGTGGTTGGGTTTTTTTGACAGATGTTTTCCATCTCACCTATTAATTGGTAGAAAACACCAATTATAAGATAAAAAAACAAATACAGAAGGCAGAGTTTAAAAGAACTTTGCCTGTATTGTGATTCTTGTACAGAAGCAATTATTTACAGCTTACAAGCATGCCTATAATATGGATTTTAAGACTTGACTTGTAAAGAAGGCACATTCAGCAATATAGCATTACCCTATTTTGCAAAGCAGTGCACTCTAGTCACAGTAGGTTAGTAAGGAAAGAAAGCGGAGGGAAAAAACAAACCCAAAGCACAAATAGTTATCAGTATCAAGTTACACATTAAATGCCAACACTTGTTACCTGGATTTCTAATTCAGCAATATGCTGTTGGAGTTCAGCTACAGCTGCAATGCGGTCTGCCTCACGGAGCCGTACTGCCATCACTTCTTCTTTACTCTGAAAGAAGTAGTAGATTGAAGCTAACAAATAATACGTTTAGTTGATTAAAGACTGCACTGCTTTCACCCAAAAGCATTTAGGTAAAGAAAACTTAACACACTGTTGTACGAAATAGCATCTCTATTGATAAGTCAAATTCTAAAGAACACAAGTTTAGTTTTAACCCATAGAATTGTGGGATTATCTAATTTAAATTCTAAAATATAATGAACTAAAAAACCTAATAGTTTATGTAGTTTTGAAAACATGCTGTTATCAATTTCCAGGTCCAGAAAACAGCCATCTTGCGTTCCAGAAATTTTATATTATAAATTAAGAGAAAGTATTAACAACAACAACAACAAAAAAAAACAGCTTATGCTTCTACTTTTTACTTTTATATATATAAGGAGCAAAGCTACACAACAGTTACTCATTTCATCGTGCTCTTTGTCAAAAAAAATCCCAAACAAACAAAACCAAACAAAACTCCACAAAAACAAAACACCAACAAATACAACTCCAAACATCCAAGCATAAACAAACACAAAAGCACTGATATTCTCAACTTAAGTCTAGCTATCTTAGTCACAGTATACAACAAAGATATGCAAGACAGTTTAGAATAAAATTCTAACGCCCATAACCTACAATCAGACTCCTGGTATAAGTTTAACCTATAAGTTTGCCTATAAATGATAAAAAAAAATTGAGTTTGGACAAGAGAAAGAAATTTCCTTATTTCTGTTTCATGAAGCAAGTCCTCAAAACTTCAGAGCACCAAACAGTATTATATGGTTGGCAGCATGGTCCAAACACAGAGAAAACAGTGACTGTAATCAGTGGAGTCCATTTCAGAGGAACCCATCATTTGGTAGCCAAATTTTAGCCACTATTGGTAAATTCTGCTGCTCAATTGCTTGAATGAAGCCAAACCCACAGGATTGCATGTATTTAACTGAAAGCTAAATGACGAAGGTAAAGGACTGGTTTGACTTTGGTATCCAAGATGAGTCAATAGCGTTTCTGTAGACGGCACTGATGCTTTAAAAGTTTAAAAAAAAAAAAGCCAATGAAATACCTGGAGTACATCCTGGTTATTTACTGTTCTTAAATTTCTTTAAAATAGAACTGAACAATGACAAAAACCCAGCTTCAGTTATAGTTTCTTTCCATAAAACATGGAAAAACTAGCAAGAAATTGACAATTACAAGTTGCCACTATGGCTTTAAGTAATGAATACAAAATTAGAGTTTAGTACATAACTAAATTGCTGAGATTTATGCATTACTTCACTGAAAAGAAGTTACAAGAAATCAAAATCTGTAAAACTAAGAATCATAATATTATAGTGAAACTATTCATATTAATAAGGATGTCATTTCATCTCCAGGCTAAATGACAATGATAAACCACTCCAACTACACTCTTGATTCATACTGTCCACAGAAGCCTCTGATGAAGTTGCAGCTAATGCAGTCTTTGGTGTATGGTGTTACAGGCAAAACATACGTATATTGGATAAAACTGAAAAACAAACACTCAACCAATAACAGTGATCTGCATGAATGAGAATAGAAACAAATAGTGTACATAAAAAAGGTTCAGTTACATTAAACTTTAAACTAAGATGAGACCAGGGGAACTACAGACCGGTCTGTCTTGCCTTTGTGCCTGGCAAGATCATGGAGCACATCCTCCTGGAATCTCTGCTAAGGCACATAGAAAATAAGGTCACCGGTGACAAGCCAACTATAAGCTAGCACCAAGGGCAAGTTATGCCTGACAAATTTGGTGTCCTTCTACAATGGGGCCAGAGCATTGGTAAGGGGAGAGCAAGAGATATCATCTACCTGGACTTAATGCAAAGTGTTTGACACTGGCCCAAGTGACAACATGGTCTCTAAATTGGAAAGGCATGGATTTAATGGATGGACCATTCAGTGGATAAGGAACTGGCTAGATGGCTACACTCAAAAGGTTGTGGTTAACGGCTCAATGTCCAGGTGAAAATCAGTGATGAGTGGTATTCCTCAGGGATCAGTACTTGAACCAGTGTTGTTTAATATCTTTGTTGGTGCACTGGCTCTTCTGTGTATTGATAGTAATAAAAATTACCCTTTTGCCCAATGCTTTTGGCCTGTCCCTTTAAATGACTACTTTAACATTCCCTTCTGTAGATCTCCATTCAAATACTGCTTTTACTCCCTAAACTAATTCTGCAGCAATAGTCAGTGTTGAAGTAATTAACTTCTTCTATCACTCTAAGACAGTCAGAGTACACAGTGATCAGAATTTGGTATGTAAGAATGTCTTTTTATCTATTATACACAAACCACTTTCCTGAGCAACACCACACTTTAAAGTAAAGGTTTATCTTTGTGGGACCATGAAGCAGCAGCTCTATCAAAATCTCAAGTGATATTTGTGACAGTGAATTCAAGATATTTTCAGATCAGCAAAAGAAAATGCTTGTTCTGTGATTTCTGCTTCTCAGTGATGACAATTCTATCCAACCACAGCAGACAAAACTAAAAAGCACATATGTTAGCACACAAACAGTCTATTCCTAGTGTTGTTTACCTTGCATTCAATCTCCGCTTGTCTACGCTTTGCTTCATTCAACTGAGCAAGAAGTCCTTTGTTCTGTGCAGAAAGATACTGTACCTTCCCCTGCAGGTTGTTAACCTCTTGCTCTGCCCTTCGTAAATGGTTACTATTTATCTGATTCTGAAATTTATGACAAAAAAAAAATTAAATTAATATCAAAGGTCATTCTTTAACTCCCCGAAGTCTGACAAGAGTTATAGATCATTTACTATTATAAACACCCAACAAACTTCTAATGAAAAAGCATTCAGGGTTTTTTAAGTGTAATCAGAAAAGCTTGCATGACATTTGGTTTATAACCTGGATATTCAAGTTGTTCTTAAACAACAGATGACTGACTCATTGTAAGAACACTATTGCAAAGCTCCTGTGCACGCACTTTTCCCAAACTCTTACTTAGGTAAGGCAAAGATTTTATGAACTTGTATGCTAACTACAGCAACAAGCTGAGGCATCCAAGCAACATCAGGTATGTCAGAAATATTATATGTATGCTTCTGTCCAGTGAATTCCTGAAACTAACACGGCACCTTAATTAAGATCACTACGTTAGTTCAAGTCACACCATTGTTATATGAAGCTGTGCATAGACCAGCACACAACACAAGAACCACTGTGCTTCCCTCAAATGCAGCTAAACAGCATAAGCATATTGTAAGGTCCAGTTTCTCACACACAAAGGGTCCATGGGTAACACCAAAGCAAGAAGTACCGAAAGGTCTTGGGACTTGAATATAGGGAATACAGACTGCAGGATACCTATGCCCCCTACTGACTAAAATAAATACAAAGACTAGGGAAAAGCAACGAAACAAAAGCACGTTAACCATAGTCAAAGAGTGCCATTACTTTCATGAACAGTTTAAAAGTTAAGGCAAGGGGAAACTTTTATTTAGTTGGTATAGAAAAAGCAGTGCGTCTATCAGCACTAAGCCACCATGTATCTTACAGATAGCTTATCTACACTCAGTAGCACATCCTGGCTTCTGGGATTGCTGAAGCTTGTCAAGTGAAGTTTGGTTGTTTGTTTAGCCTTTTTGATACACAGGTCTTTAAGCAGCAGATACACTTAGCAGGTATTTCATTGGAAGATTTCTCAAAAGCCTGTTACAAATCCTTCTCAATCAACAGCACATTGTCCTTATTCATTCAGTCAAGAGTTCACCGATACAGTATGAACTCACCAATGTTAGTACGCTTTCATTTCAGATTTGTTGACGCAATTACAACTTACGCCCTAGTGCAAATCTCAGCAATGGTTAAAATCATGGTTTTCTTTTCTGGTACATGAAAGGTAAAGCTTTTGTTAAAAATAAAAAAATAAAAAACAAACAAACAACAACAAACTAAAAAAAACAAAACAAGCAAACAAAAAAGCCAACAAAATCAACACCACAAAAAAAAAAACCACAAACAAAAAAACAAAACCAAGAACACCTGACAACATGAAGCTGGTTTTCCCAAGTCCACAGTTCAGTATGTAATGAACCAAATTCATTACATAGCAGATAATCTAGAATAGGCAATTTCACCAGAAGAAACAGTTAGAATTATCAGAATCATCAATAAGGTTTGTGAAATTTAAAACATCTTAAATGTACTTGTGTTGTTAATTCATTAAACCATAACAGGTGCAAGAGACATTCACAGAATCTACTAATTAGTCCAAATGAGAAATTCAGAAAGCTTAGTCCTGGAAAAGACTACAGAAGAAACATTAAAGTAGCCTAATAGCCTTAAAAATCTGCATTCTAGACCTGGACATGGTGAAGATCATCATCGGCTATCTACCATTTGACACCAATTTGCCAACATCCAGCTCAATTGACACATGCTAGTGTCCAGTAACATACCTGTGTTTCCATCTCCATCATTCTTTGTTTGGTCTCTTTCAGTTCAGCCTGAGTTTCTGCTTCTCTCAGTCGGACTGTCATCAGCTCATCCTGTAGCTCATTCACTGTGTTTTTTCTGGGAGGATCTTTCCACCTTCCACTTGTACGAGCTAGATGACGCTAAAAGAACAGCATGCCATTGCTGATAATCCCGATACTTCCCGGGGTTCCTTATTTCACTTAAGGTCTCAGAGTTCTATAGGGACAAGTTGCTACAGTACTCCTGTTTGTCCTAAAAACTTAAAACCCATGCAGACTTACTAGCTGTAAGAACAGACAATTAAAAAGCTAAAGACAGTCATTCCCAACTACTGTAGGTCAATGAATTGCAAGTGAGACTTTTGCCTGTTTCTAGCCCTTATTAACATTGAATGAAGCAGGATTACTAAGTAGGTGCTTCCTTTCTATCAGCACAGTTAACTGATAGCACAGGCTCTGCCATCTACAACTAGGGACCAATTTCTAACATACTTTTGAAGTAAAGTTTCCTGTGACAGATGCATTTAAAGATTTTTCTCACTTCAGCAGCTTGATCTACTGTCACTAGTTTTGACTTGAGATCAACGTTTTCTAGTCTTTTGCTTTATCTTCATTCATTGAAATATAAGCTGTTAAAAGCGTATTGCTACCCATACCTGCCAGTGTTCCTCCAAGTCTTTGACTTGCTGCCTTAGTTCTTTGAGACCCATCAGAGCTTCTGCTTCTCTCAGTTTTACTGCAATCAGTTCTTCTTGTAGTCTAGCAACATTTTCCTCATCAGGGAGAGAGCTGTTCCTCTGCAACAAGGATCATCCTCTTAAATATTTATTTGAATAGAATTGTGCTTAAGTGAGACCCACTCCAAGAATGCAGGTGTGGAATGGTAACTCTTATTACTAACCAAACTTTCTCAATTACACACCATTTAAAAAAAAAAAAAAGTTCCTGGATATGGCAAGTGTGACTATCTTCCAACTGCAGAAAAAAGTTGACAAGGTAGTTTTGGGTATTCTGACTTCCAAATTTCCCCAGACAGTATCCTTAAAACATTATTTCCACTATTTTGCATACATCAAAAAAATTGAGAGAAATCTGAAAGATTTTGAGCTAGTTCATAAAATTAAAGCAAATGAGGAACTGAGATTACACCTTTAGAGTTATAACTTACAGGAAAACCAATAAATGGAAATTTATTTTTTGGGAAGTAGGTCATCTGCCTTTGAAAAGGAGAAAAAATACATTGACAAAGGAACCATCCATTAATATTCATAAACAAGTACCAGCCAAGAAAAGGTCTTAGAGATGAAAGTGCATAGATGTTTACAAAAAACACATAAGGAAAAAGTAGAGAGAGTAGAGAAAGGTAACAGAAAACAGGAAAACACATAGGACAAGTCAACTGGAGAAAGTAAAACAGTGTTGAAAGCTATATAATGAAAGTCTGGGGAAAAAACAGAGGGGAAGATAAAGAACATAGAATGTAATTACAATATCCCTACGTCAAATACTCAAAGTTGTACTGTCCTTCATCACTTTCTATTCAATTACTCAATTTTTGAGTAAATGTGTGCTTTTGTAGATGTGTAGTACTGTGACAGTATTTCTTGAGACTGAACTACATTATTAGGAGAACACAGCACAACTGCCATTTATTAGCATCTCCATGTTTCAGAATCATAGTATCCGAGTATTGGCAAATACATGAAGCAACAGGGTGTGTTTGTGAATGTTTACATCACTGTCAGTGTAGCCACGCAACCCTGGGGTTACTGAGCAGAATTTTCCCCGATTACTGCTGTTAGTGATGTGTCATGTAAAGAACTGTATTTGTAGAAATTTAAGGGAGTTACCTTCAGTCACCTTCTTATGCGCCCTAAGTTCATTATGACAGACTGACATACTACTGACTACATACATATCTATCTGAATTACAGATACATCTGAATACAGGTACATCTGAATTTCCCTCACTGCTGTAGGTTTTCTTCACATTTCAGTTTTCAGTGTATGCTATCTTTATGCTGATGAAGGTAAAGTAATCGTCTCTTTTTGAATTTTGAAAAATACCTTAGATCCTGAGTTCTTACCCATGTTCAGTACAGTAAAATATACCACACTGCTTGCCTGACTCCCATGAAGCCCCTCAGATAATTAAAAAGTAAAGTCATAATACTAGTGAGTTAATTCAATTAGTAATCTCTGGAGACATTCCCAAGTATACAGCCCTTTAAGATTTCCACGAGGAAACAATTTCCAAAGTCAATACAACAGCATCTGAAAAGCATTCTTTATGTTTGGTCAATTAATTAGATTTGCAGGGATTTTCTCCGTGCCGCCCCCCCACCCCCACCCCCTTTTTTTTTTAATATTTTATTTTCAAGTTAAATNTTGCAGTTAAATTTTTCTTTGAAGAAAGGTAAACATTTGACAGTTGGTTTGAGTACAGCTCGAACACTGGCATCAGTAGCTTACAAGTTGGGATGGCACCTAAAAAGCAGTAAAGACTCTGATACCACGCAGTGGAAGTACTCTTTCTCTGCCCATAAAGGGACAAAGTGGGAGAAGCTCAAGAACTGGGAATGGTAATACTGAACTCTTTCCTCTTCCTCTCCCAAACTATTTAGTTTCACATCACCTCAATGCACACCTTAAGCCATCTGCTCTTGTTGCAGGATATAATTTTGATCCAAATCATGTTTGCTGTAAAGACCACCAGAATCCAAGATTTCTACCGCAGTGGGCTTCAGGAAAAGGAGAAGGGTGATCTGTTCTTCATGAACCTGTCCTGGTACAAACAGATCTTCACTTTGTTTTGGTTTTTTTTTCTATATTAACTTCAGGTTTGTGTAGCGTATAAAGATTGCAAGAGGCGGAAAGACTGCAAGAAGAGAAGATTCTAGAGCAGTTATGTAAAGAATTACAGGGACCTGTATTCTGTTCCTAGTGCTATTTTATACAGAAGGTCCTGGTTTGATTTACCTTTTCCATCTCTAGAACTTTATCTTGCATCTCCTTCAGGGCACAACGGGATTCTGCTTCACTCAGCCTGGCTTGGACCAGCTCTTTTTCCAGCTGTAGCACAAAGTCTTCACTGTATTGTGAACTGCATTTATGCTACAAAGTTTGCAGAAATATGTTTAGTATGAAGCACAGACTGTTTGAAAGGGGTTTTATATGCCAGATTTGGATTGAAAAGTACATTCAAATGTTTAACATTAGGAATACTAGCTTAACACCAACAGAAGTGCTTACCTTACACAAGTCTACTAATATGTCCATCACAACTGCCTATAATAAGAACCTTGATGCTAATGCCTCTCAAACTGCACCTTCACACTGCCAAGTATGTACAGCTAAACTGAGACCCCCTATTATAAAAGTGAGTTGTTGCTCATCAGTTCTCTTATTGCTACCCACACTGAAAAATTCTCAAAGGACCTGTGATTATTTTGTGGTATGCTAAAAAATATGCTTCAGAAAGACAAGCCTATTACAAGGTTAATAAAAGTATCTCTCAATCCCTACTCACTTAATGGGATTCAAAAGAATTTTCCATCATTCAGGAGAAAAAGATAGGCACAAGCAGCAGTACAGCCCCTTCCAGGCAGACAGCACAGACCCAAGTTACAAAGAAATTTGGTTTTTTCCCCATACAGGACTTACTCCAAGACTATCCCCAGACAGTTTTGCACACCCAAACACATTCTTCAGTAATTAAACAGCAGTTCAGAACTTAAGGTCACCCTTTTCCTTCTCTCTGAAGTTTGGAAAGAAAAAAACCAAGCCACCCCACAGTTATGCACAAGTAAGATAATATGCCATTAACTTATTTCTTGACTGTTGATTAGCTGGAATTAAAATCCTTTCACTTGCTAAAGCATAATTTCAAACCACATCTTTCAACAGATAAATCCAATGGAAGTCAAACTAAGCCAAACTGCATTCAAAAGCCCTACTTCACTTTTTCCTCCAGTCAATAGTTACACAAAATATGATGTATTTCTTCCTTGGGTAACTTTAAAATTACTTAAGATCCACCACAGACTGTCAGACTTTCTTGACAGGCCATGACATCCAAAAATCAGCATTTAAACATCTGGTTTAGGAAAAAAATGGTTGTTGAAATCCCTAATGTGTAGCTGCCCAGTTACTGTATATGCACAGCTACCCAGAAAATTAAGTTTTAAGGGAAGTCATTTAATACATCTTTGATGCCATTAACTATATTGTGAAGAATAAATCCTATACTTGGATTCCTAAATGAATTTTTATTCAATTAACAAGGGAACTTTAAAATCCATAGAGTATTCTTTATACTAGAGATGCTACTATTTCTTCCTTTATTTTGTGTTTGCATCAAAGTACTTAGTTTTCTGCATTTAACAGTCTAACAGAAAAGTCTTCAGCTCTGTATGCTTCTGTTGAGGTATGACATTCTCAGACCTTTAATGCACAAACCAGAGGCAAGCAGGACTAAACAAGGATTTGCTCCATGTAACTACATGGTAAAGAAATGTTTTTTCATTTTTATACTTCCGCATGTCTTACAGTACAATCCAAACTCAAAATCTACACTAACCTTAGTTAAGTGTAACCTTAGCGTTACAGTTTATTGTATTTCCCAAAATGACATCGGGTTGGAAGGGATCTCTGGAGACCACCTAGTCCAATCCCCCTGCCAAAGCAGTCCACCTCGAGCAGGTTGCACAGGAACATGTCCAGGTGGGTTTTGAATGTCTCTCTGGGCAGCCTGTTCCAGTGCTTTGCCACCCTCAAAGAGGTTCCTTCTTATGTTGAGACAAAACTTCTTATGTTCAAGTTTTTCCCCATTTCCTCTTGTCCTGTGACTAGGCAGCACTGAAAAAAGACTGGCCTCTTCCTTTTGACACTCACCCTTCAAGTATTTATAGGTGTTGATCAGATCTCCCCTCAGTCTTCTCTTCTCCAGACTAAAAAGACCCAACTTCCCTTTATATTTCTTATAAATACATGTCTACAGGGAGCTATAATGGAAGGGATATATACAAAGCATTAAAAATACCTCATGCTGGCAGTCTTTAGTGTCACAGAGACACTTTACATTCACATGCTCATCCTACCTAACTGCGCAGCTGAACACACAAAGAACACAATGTACAAAAAAGATAGTATATTCAATATTAATTTTCCCTTAAACAAAACAATTTCATTCTTATTCTTTTCAGCCCACATAGTGTCTTTGCCTCAGCAAGCAGTGGAGGTAGCCCTGATGGGAGTGTAAGGAGAGACTAGGTGGACAATGTCAATGTATTTCTACAATTGCTTCACATGATACAGAGACAGGAGCAGCACCATCTACCAACATGCAGATGCAGAGAACAGTCCTTACTCCCTGGCCATCTGTATAAGTTCATCAGATGATACACAGCAACTTAAAGGGACTCTGTGTTTCTTGTTCCAGATTCTGCTTATGTTACATACAGAAGAAGAAATGCAGTGTGCTTTCCTGAAGTAAAGTGACCTCTTGCACTTTTCCGGAAATTGAGAAGAAGCAGCAGATCTGAAGAGTTGAATTCATCCTGATTTTGCAACAATATGTAAGTGTGCTCTAAATAGTTTTTGACTACAAAAAAATCTAACTGATGTTTGTCAAATAGTAAGTAATGACGAGTGTAAGAAAAGTTACTTATTCAGTTTCAGGCACAAGACATGCCGCCTTTAAATATGGCTTTAGATTTTGCCCACCTAGGACTATACTAGGAATACTTATCCATTTACCTACAACAAACTCTAAGTCAAGTCTTAATAGACTGGCAAAACATACAGCCAAGATCAAAACAGATTTTAAAAAACAATATTCACAAGTTCAAATTTTTTTTAAGAAAAAAAATCATAACATACAAGTTTTAAAATGTAGAATATAAAGGTAATACAAGTTTATAATAAAAACAATATTTGAAAAGTACTTCTAAGACTAACTTCAGTAAAAAGCCTGCTTTTAGTTATCTGCCTTAAGCCCAAGAATTTGAGAAAAGCCACAATGTGAATCCAGATTTCCAGGCATCAGCCTCTAGCACACACTTAACAGGAATAGATTAGAACAGGCTGATTACCGTCACTCCTCAAATACCACTGCTCTTACTATGCCTCAGAATTTTGTATTCCACAGAACTCAGGCACAACTTCCTCTCTGCAGTTCTTGATTTACTAGCAGTATGAGGAAGAAACCACCTTCCTCAGTCTTCTGGTTACCCACCACATCTAGAGGCCTTTGGCAAGCTTCTATATTTAAAGATTAGATGTCCCAAAGACAGATTAGTACTATTCTCTTCAAAACCACTCAGGCAAATGTTAGGCAGCCAAAGTGCTGAACTCCAAGAGCACTTCAGAATATTGTTAGCTTTACAATTATTTTTTCCTAGTTATCAACACAGAAGTAACCTGTACAGGTCACTCACTGTTTTTAAAAACGTTACACTGACTGCGTTGCTCTCTACTAGGATGTGAAAGTTGGCATCCAAATTAAAATTGTGAAGTCTCAATCTCAAACCTTACTAGTTTTTACTTCCTTTCCCCCTTCCAAATGGCATTAAATATATTCAGAAATATGCAGAATACACTTGATGACGCTTAATATGTGATTTATTATATAATCATCAGTACTATTTTCAGGCTGTTTGGGAGAAGTACTATGGCAGAACTTCCCTTCAAGACAACGGTAAGAACCTCCATAAGACAATACTTTATTACAAAAATAATTCTGGTTCAAATAAAATCTCCCTATAAGTCTTCCAGCACACAGGAATAAAAAATAAATTTGCATATAATTTGGGCTTGAAGTGTTTGACTTCAGTCAATAGAATATTCCTCTACCCATCTCTGCATTCAGCCTTACAAAGAAGCACTGCAACGGAGAATTTTTTCATACACACACCTACATCCTGTAGGTACCTTCAGTGCTTACCTTTAAGCCACCCAAACTTGTGCTATCAAGTCTCATAGAAGAAACCCTAGATTATATTTGAATACAAATGCATAGCCTTTTTACAAAGGCCTTCTTAGAAATCCTATGGCTTAGATAATATTTTTGCTACGAACAAAAAAATCTCCACTCTTATTTCTCCTGCCTCAAGTGGGTTGTGTTCTGGGCTTTTTCTTTTTTTTTTTTTTTTTAATGAATTTTTTGGTTTGTTTTTTTAAAATCCCATAGTGTTGTTCAGAAGAGGCAGCCGCAGGCACCTCAGGCAGCTCTTTTTATACATTCCTATTCAGAAATTCATACCCCAAAATTTACAGTTTTTATCATGCTGAAACAGACAACTCAACTTCGGAAAAGACGTAGATTTTAAAATACATAGGATAGGTGCTATACCTTTAAATAAGTACAGAAACTATGTAGTCATTTATAAGTTCACTGTGCTAATCATAAACGAAACTGAAATAATTGGAAAAAAACCACCAATATTAAAGTATTCCTAAGCCAATCCTGAACAGAAACACTGCCAAGAGCAAAGCTACTGGCACTAGGAAGTGGAGAAAAGACTTATAGGTCTACTCAAACCAAAACACCAGAATTGAAAAGGAATTAATGGGTTCCCACTAGGTGGAGCCCTAAGCGAATGCAGCTGTTTACATTTGTTGCTCCTATTTCCACACATGCAAACCAAGTTGAAAACCCTTTCAATTACAAATATTACTAATGCAGCAGGATCTAGAGAACTACTAATTGACACCATCTTAACACTTTCACTAAGTTGTTTAATTTAGTTCAGGCAGTCCTTAAAACCACCACACTATTCCTTACACTTCAAAATCAGTCAGCTGCTAGGCACAAATCCCTCTATAACCACATGGATTTAAGGCCTTAAACTATTTCCTATAGCCATGTTGACACTGACATGGAGGACAAGGCTGCAAGCATGCAGGGTCGGAAGTGTGGCTCCTAAATCACCCATCCTTTCTTGTATTTTGCTTGCTCTCCACTCCTGCAGTACTCGTGCAATCTTCTGCCCTCACATCTCCAATCCAAACACTTCAGCAATCTAGTTATCTACAGTTCTGCACAGGACCAATTCCCATGCCCAGCGAACCCACCAGGCTTCCCTATCATTGCTACTTAATAAGGTCCCCAGCATAATTAATAGCATTAGCTTTAAAATTTGTATTACCCATCAATTAGCTAATTAATACAGCTATTTGGTCTCTTTTAATAACTTTTAATTGAGTACAGGTAAGTGACACAGACGCCTCCAAAAACAGATTCTGAATGCACGTGTACTATTTTAATCAGATAGCAAACAGCTGGCTACCCAAGCCTACAAACACTTCTCATTTTATTTCACTTGAAAGATAACATCTGAAATTTTAGAAAGCCTCACTAGAACATTCCCATCTTCCCAATCATACATTTCTTCATACTTTTTCCCCTAAAGAAATTGCTAAAGTTAAAAGCAACATTACACATTAGAGTAACAGGTCATCAATAACTCCTTACAATGGCTGTAAAAATATGTACCTTTTTTACACTGAGATGCATTATAGACATAATAAATTATTTCTATAATGTTACATTTAAGTTAAGGCTTCTTCTCAGTGTAACAGTAAATCTAATCTCCACCTTCCAAGATGAGATACAAGTATTTCCAGAGCTTTGGTGGAAGGAGTGTAAAACAAACTGGTTTTTTGCCTGAAAGGCATATGGTAAATAGCTGAAGCATGCTGCAGTTCTAAAGAAAGGTGCATTTCATACACCTGAAAGGCCCAGGGCTTCAGATAAGTACTTGGATACCACTTACTTATATTGATATTCACATCAACACTGGTAGCGCACAGTTTACACAGCACATGAAGACTGCTGAAACTACTTCTCTCCCTCTCTCAAAAAGGATGCCAACACTTTGTAAATGGCTTAGAGGAAGTAACTGCAGCTCACAGTAGTAGTCTGAAGACTGGCACATTTCCTAACACACATAGCTCAAACAAACACAGTACTACATACAGCTGTTAAAAGTTACTTCCCTGCTCTAGCTGCATGTAAACCCACGCCTTTTAATAAGGGGCTCTGCAGTTCTAAACAGAAATAATGCCCTTGTATTTTTGCAAGAAGAAAAAAAATAAGTAGGCAAACAGAAGAAGTATTAACAAGGACAAGAACTGATGTAAATGAGACGCTAGAAAAGGTATTATGAACCAACTCTCATATCTCAGTAATCAGAGTGACAGTGTTGCAATGCCTAGATTCTTATTAGGAGCTACCAAAGGTTCTATGAGTGGCTTTTTCTTAATATTTCTTTGGTAGTGATGCATTTTCAGCTTGGGTTTTTTGTTGCTGGGGTTTTGGCTTGGTGTGTATTATAAATGATTTGTTTGTTTGTTTTTCTAAACAAGTAACTTAGATCTATCTAGTTATCTCTAGGTATCTCTACATCTATATAGATATCTCTAGATGAGATTCCTAGGATCTCACCTATCAATAAGAACAGACCAAACTATCACTTAGTCCAGTCTGTGTAATTTCAAGAACACAAATCACAATGAACAAGCATTTACAAGGACAGCACAGAGACCATGGCATGATGAGGTAAAATAAACACAAGTGAGTGAAAAAGATGAGTATGATGTGCTGCCAGGCTCCTTACCCATTGCTGCTGCTGTTGGAGCTCCCTGATGGTATTCTCAGCTTGCTCCAGTTTAGTATTGGCCTCATCACTCTGCTGTTTGATGGTGGCCAGCTCCCGTTTTATGAGGTAGTTTTCCTCAGCCTCCTGAGCCCTTGTCACTTGTCCCTTCGGACATAATTTATGTTTTTAAGCAATTGAGGACACATCCAAGAAAGATTGTCTTTGTGATGCTTAGCTGCTTATTTCATCAGATTGGTTTTGCAAACAGCATAGAGCACAATTGGTAGAAATTTTAAGACAAGGCTGTACTAAACAGCTGCTTTAGTACTTTATTACAAAGTTCAGCATCCATTTAGCAAGCACAATTGCGTACTTGCATTCAACAAAATTCCTCCCATGCAATATTACTCAGTTGCACATGCACCGATTCAACTTCGCAACATTCAATTTCAGTGTTAATACAGTGTCACAGAACCCATTTGTCATCGGAATTTGTACCAAAAATTACACTTAGTTAGGAAAAAAATATTACAGCGTGCAGGTATTGTGTTTATATGTTTTTAGTAAACAAAATTAAACAAACATCTAGCAAAATATTAGCTCTATTTATTCCAGATCAGCGAGGCATGGCTAGAGTACAGCATGCAAATATGCATGCATTAAAGCAGTTTGAGGTTTTTTAAGAGTAGGAAGAGTCATACAGAAAAAGACTAAAAGACTATACCTGTATCAATCTATCTGCCAAGGAAGCACTTTCCTACAAAGGAAAAATTCAGATAGGAATAAGGAAAAGAAAAACCAAAACACAAAGGGGTGATAATAGTTACCAAAAAAAAAGAGACAAGAACTGACAGAAAGAAAATGCCCAAATTGTACCCATTTTCTGCACAGTCTTTTTGCAAAATTAACAACTCTTCATATAAATTAAGACAAATCAGCCCAAAAGTCCCAGGAAGCAGCCTCTTCTGCAACAGATTTAACACCATCTGTGATACTAGAAGGTCTCAAAGACAGATTTCTGAAACACTTAAAATTCACCTACAGGAGACCAAGTATTTTTATCTGAATGGCTCGCTTCCCTCATTAGTAAGAGTTACTGATATAATCCAGTAGATAGATGCAAGATACAGTCTGTCCACAACATGAAAGGAAGGCATAATTTGAGCACAAAGGAAACTCCACTAATCACCAAGGCGTTCATGCAGAACTAAAGCTTCCAAAAAGATGAAGCAGGAAAGTTAAAAGGTGCAAATGGACAGATACAAGAACAAAAATTTGACTATGACAGGTAGTATTTTGTTTTTCTGAACTCAGTAACTCAGGTGAATGGCTCATAGATTCTCTTTCCTTGCCAAAGTTTTGCAAGAAAGAAATTTTCATTTATGCATATCAACAAGCACTATGTTTCCCCACACACAAGTTGCACATTTAATAAATTTCTACTCTACCTTCCTTGAAAGCACTCAATTTTTTAAGATTCCACAACAGAGAAGACATCTATTCACAGACCATCTTTGTTCATGGAACTTTTATTGAAATTAAAATTCAAACTAGTTGGTAAGAGCTATAACTTCTAAGTTAAAGAAAGATGTTTATCACTGAGATACATTAAGGAAATCACAGCTAAATCCTATAGGTTAAGATGAGAAAAATATTTTAAAATGTGTTTCCAATAGAATGTGTTTGTTCATACTTTATGATCTGTTTTCAGATACTGTGATGATTATCTTCAGAAATTCTTATTAATAGGTAATATTTTTGCATTTTGAAATGTTCTAATTGGAGTTAGAACAGGATACTCTGCAAATAAATTCAGAAGTTTTAAGTATGGAATTTACAAATTCAGAAATCTATTAATTCAAATTTGATATAGATTGTTTCTCCAAGAAACTGTAATAGATTTAATATTTGAAGTGAGATATCTTTTAAATTTGTCACTCTAAATTGATTTTACTACTTCTTCCCCTGTGAAATGGGAACAACTGCTTGCAACTCACAAAAGCATTCAATTTCACTTGTTGAAAGATAGTTGCTGTTTGTGGTTAAGATGAAGGTTTACATTCTAGAGCAGACTAGCTCGGATGCCATCCCACAAAGGAAGCACAATACCAGAATATAGGAGAGGCCACTGGAGAACATTGTCCACATGCTGGCAAGGCATTGACAACAGTTATCATGCACACTTTTAAAGTAAATCCAGTTACAAAGCAGCCTAAGAAAACTATTCCAGACTAAATCTGTGAGAAAGAAGTCTTAAAAGATTTTCTCACCCCCACAGACCCATAATTGCTACAGAAATCCAAAACTACGTAGAACAAATTAATGGCAGCAGACTTCCTATACTGAATGTGAATGCTGCAACACCCCTCTCCTAGTGCTGTATTCACTAGCAATGAAATAACCTGATTTCATCTCCATCTCTCCCTGGTCACTGGTAGGTCTGTCATTTTGCTCCCATGTAAAAACACCCATCAACTTCAGATTTTCAGTACTGAGGCTTTTCTCACAACCACCTCCTTTCAACCCAAGCAGTCCACTATTTCACATAGTCTTCTGGACTTTGAACAGATGCTTCTAACTCAGAAAGAAAACAGTACAAAAGTTGTATATGTCAAAATGCTTGATTTCACGATCAACAAGAACCAAAGACAACTTTAAATGTTTTCACACACTGACTCTTAATTGCTTTGTTATTGCTATACTGTTTGGCTGAACACTTTTATGAAACTCCACAGATTAGCAGGAAAAATGCTAATCTGATAGTCAGGAAAAATGGTAAGATATAATTCTGAATTATTTCATATAATAATGATGCCATCAAATTAAGTATAAATTAACACAGATTAGGTTTAAATCACCAACATACTTACTTTTTCCAATGTTTCAATGCGCTGTTTTAGGAGTCTATTTTCAGTTCGTAACCTCTGGAAAGTAAACAGTTATGAATTGGAAGTCTGATAAAAGCCAAACAAGCTAACAATGTTTCTATCACATTATGAAAATCAATATAAATACAAAAATAGTGACCTTTTAACATCCTTTTATATTATGTCCTAACCCAAAAGTAAGTTTAAGCAGCTTGGTACAGCAAAGATGAGAAGTCTTGTCCTATGCAAAAGGATCTGCATTGCATTAGATGGAAGCAGTTTGTCTGCAGGTCAACCACAGAGCTTAACCACACATTAGACTTGACAGCCTCATCCTCATAAACCAAGCCAGACACAGCCTTCATGGTTAAGGGACATGAAAGTACACACCCTGTGCCAGGACAGGTTAATGAGAACGCTACAAGTTTTCCTTCTTTTCCCCCCTGATAGCTTAGATTAAATTATATAATAATATTTATTTAATCTGTTGGGCTCTACTGAGAATTATTTACCTCAGATGCCCCAGAAGTGAGAAAAAATTGCACATTTTACCTCCATTTCCTATAAATTTTAGGAGTCAGCATTCAGAAGAGATCTGTATCCCTAAGAACAGAGCCATGGATATCAATTCAGTAACACTTCATTCTGCCAAGGCTGAGGCAGACCCAATGCACTTGTTTTCTCGTCTTCCTGAAACAGCAGAGCTTTTCAGGAAGTCAGTCAGAAAATGCTTTATATAAGGTGCCAAGGCAGGGCCTAGAAACATACAGCTTTGGGTTGTTAGGGGTTTTTTTTTGTTGGATTTTTTTGTTTTTTCTTTATTTAGTTGGGGTGTTGTTTTTTGGGGGGAGGAGTAAAGGAAGCAAGGAAGGATTTGAAGTAAAATACTAAAAGCTGAAGTTACAGATGTCTTTCAAATGATTTTATTCTGTGCTATTATATAAAGAGCTGTCATTTGAGTCATGCAAATCCCCTTATTTGACATGCCACTACAGCAGGTCCTACTGCTGCTAATTGCCTCTTTACCTGTTAGAACAATTACAAGCTGCCCAAAAAAAGGTGGCAAAGCCTTTGTGCTCTTCTGCAGAACCAATGCCTTAGAAACTGGTATTGAAAGGCAAAAATGACTAGCAGTGGATAGGAAGAAGGCAGGCTGTACCTTGCTCCCTCCACTTAGCTTTATAAACTACACTTGACCATCATTTCTCCTACTGCCTTTTTCATGGAACTGACCAAAAACACAACACAAGGAGGCAAATCAAGGTCCAACACCATGCTGTGAAAAAAATGTGGAAAAGGGGAAAAAAGCAGCAAAAGCCTATTTCTGTCACAGAAGCAAGAAGATGCAGTAATTAAGTACATACAGGAAGGTCAATTAGCAAAAAGGAAAACCTGCATGCGCAGGTTTCCCCCCCCAGTTGATTATGTATCAACTGCAGAGGCTCCAAAAGAAAAAGTGACTGCAGACAGAAGACACTCAAGCTTGGGTCCAACTCATAAGATAAAAATCAAGATCTCAAAAAAAAAATAAAAAAATCAATGATAAACCATCCAATTGCATTCTGATAAACTATCTTAACACACATCTTACAAACCTCCTGCATGGGACACCTACTTCTACACCAACATATTCCGAACCTCTACTAAATGAGGCCAGATGCAATCAAGCTTTGGTCAGCAGAAAATGAAAATTAAGCACAAAAAGTGTCCAAAGAGTTGTCTTTAGATGTCCACCAGAAGTCTCAATTTCACTGAAAGTATCCTTTATGAAGAGACATCCCAAATAGAAGTGCTGCAAGAAAAGAATTTGGGGACCTCAATTACATGCCCTGCTACATATACAGATCAAATGTGTAACCTCGTGTCTAGGAATTAAACTGATCCAATCTGTTGACACTCTTACTTTAATTTCAACTTGTTCTTCCATTTCTTTCGTCTTTATTGTAGTGTATTCCTTTTCTAACCTAAAAATTAGAGATAGTAAACTACAATTAGAAAATTTGCAGATAACTTACTTGTTGCTGTAATATCTAACAAAAAACAGTAGAGCAGAGATACAAATTATTGGTATTTCCTCTGTTTAAGCAGCCACTTGAAATGCACTTCTGTAAATATTTTGACTGGACGTTAAATTTAAACACAAAGGCTTCTGTAGATATGAACAGACTCTGAATCAGCACTTTGAAGTGCGGGTGCCTGCTTGTATACATTTACACTGGCAATGATCTGGAGCTACTCTGCAATAACCCCTCAATGTAATTATACAATAATCAATTCAATAGATTCAGCAAAGAAAAATTCAAAGAAAACACAGCTTGGAAGGCCTGGAAGACAAAAAGATGCAAAGAGATTTGAGACACAGACCTTAAGCATATAAAACAATTTTCACCCCTCTCCAGCAAACCACAAAATTGTCCCCAGTGAGAAGGGTGGCAACAAGAAAAAAAAAACCCAACAACAAAACAAACAAAAAGCCACCACATAAGCTGAGATAAACAATACCTCTACAGAAGGCAACCAAGGAAGTTTAGACTCCGAACAGCAGAATTTTAAGCTACACTCATTTATTATATAAGCTTTCAGAGAAAATATTTTTCCTGAAAGCTTTGTTACTACTTCTGTTTTAGAGAAAACTGCTCACTCCATAGTACTGACCACAGGCTGCTGACAGAAAGATCAGCAAATTCAAACTGAAAGACACTAGTACAACTGCAGTCCAAGAACAGAGAATGTACACCACATTACAACCAATGGGAGGATCTTCAAACTTAATCCTGGAGAAGCACAATATGCGCAGCTTATCAAAATGTTATTTATCAAAGGCAGATAAGAGAACACATGCAACTGATGTTAAAAAGAAAAAAAAAAGAAAAAAGAAAAGAGAGAATAGCAGTATTATACACAGGATTTCAAACCCCAAATGAAAGTTATTTTAAAATTACTAATGACCTTACAATGTTTCATTGATTTACATTTCAAACAGCAATAATCTTGACCATACATGCACTCTTTAGCACTGAATACTCTAACAGTTCCCAATAACTGAAGTCTTACAATTTAGGCCAGATCAAAGTTTAACCTCCTTTCCTTGCTTCACCCTCAAAAACTCAAACAATCCCCCATCCACCTACCCCCACATACACACTGCTTTTTCTATCCAGATCTTGATAGACCTGATAGATCCAGAACTGCTGTGATTCCTCATAACTTGCAGCTTTCTTCCAAAGCTTTTCAGATTTTTATAAATGACATATAGCTTAATTATATTTAAGACAGACACCAAGTAGTGCTTCAGAAGAATTTCCCTGCAGATAGAACTTCAGTTTTAACTGTTTATAGTATAAGACACCAAGAAATTTAAAGATGGACAAATTAAAATGAAATACCAAAAAAAAAGTTTTAAAGATAAACAAACAGTAGCTCTCAGCAACAGTATAATCTATTGTCTCAAAATGTTGTACCTACTTTTTCATCTTTTTTGCATTGTATTTGACTTGGTAAGATGCTTGGATTAATTTGTCTGGACCACTGTCAAACTGATGTGGAATGACCTTTTGAAAGTGCTAAAAGCAGAGCACAAGATTACATATAATTAATAGCTGCAAGGAAATACATATACACACACTACACATTTCAGACATCTCTTACAATTATTATAACCTTAATTTACCTGTAACATTCCTTCCATGTCAAGTTGCAGTAACTCTGCTTGGTTCGTCTGAAGTACTGCTAAGCCTACTCGAAATACTATTTCTAAACCCTGAAAACAGAAGTTAAGAAATATCCAATAATTATTCATGGTGTCAACAGTACATAATTATTCTACTGTTTACTAATGTTGGAAATCTCACCTAGTTTCTCAAAGCAACAAAAGGGCTACTGACAAATGGTTCTGGGTTTCTTATTTTGTTCCAAGAACAAGGAGCCCAGCTGTTTGTCTTGAAGCCAGACTCTCTCCTCAGAGAGCCTAGTGCTGAGGTAAAAACTTGAGTGACAGGTGTTCCCTATGTCAGCTTTATCAAACATTTTAAATATAACCCAGTACACAAATCCCCAGGTACATCTCAAAAAAGCCACTTGCACTTCAGCCACAGTACAACACAGTTCAACTATTTAAATGAATACAAAGGAATGTTGCGCTCACATACACTATCTTGGACATTCTCAAGTTTAAGCTGAAAGGATCCACCTTTGACTTACTATTCCAAAAGACGATCGCAGAGAAAAAACATAAATAGGTCACAAGTTTTGATTTGTTACTATTTACATAAAGTTCTAACCCTAAACATGACTTAAGTGCCTTCATGATAGTGACACTGAATAATTCCACACATTTCTTTGCCTAGCATTCATTATCTGAACAATAAAAGATGCCATACTCCCTCTTCTTAGCCTGCATACCCCCACTGACCTCCAGCATTGGCCTGAAAGTAGCATAACTTTCCACCCCAAACTTACTGTAATACTGAGAAACTGATGTCCCTGTTGTATGCAGTGCTACTGCATTGCATCCAGAACTGACAAATTTGGTAACTCTTCACCAGGCTTAGAGTACTTTGTTGCATACAGTATCTGCATTCAAAGATTTAGTTGCTCTTCCTTGACAAACTAGATACACAGACATTTCCCACTACAAAATTATCTGATAAGCACAAGCACTCAGATAGCCTTATTTTTTAGATTTGTCCATCATAATGGGATTTATACCACTACCTAAATAACCACATTCAACAGCTACTCGTGAAAGGAATCATATCAGTATTGAGAAGTTACCTCAGACATAAAGATATCAAATATTCTTGTTGCAATTGGTAGTGGAAAAGTTGTAAGGAATATAGTTAAAAACCATGACGACGCATACATAGAAGTGTGAAAACTCTGAGACTGAAAGTGCACATAAAGCTCTGGAAGATGCTCCTGGAAGAAGACAAAAAAAAAAAAAAATTAAGCTTCTGCTAGTAGTTTTAGCATGGCCATGTTTTGTACAAATTTTGAGTAATAAAATAATTGATATTTAGTATAGCTGGGAGCTTCATAACACAGAACTAGATAAAATATTACTTATTACCAAGAGCCATGCAACAGAAGCCCCAGTATAGAATGCCCTACAGCACCCCTACCCTGCAAAATACAGATTACAAAAACATTTCCTGATTTCAGTAGGAAGTCACAAGCTGGAGTATCCCATCCCTATCACATCTAGAGTGGGTTATAATAAAAGGGCTGGAAACATCTAGGGTATGGACAGAGACTTTCATCTTATTAGTTGTTAACATCTTACATCTGACTGTCACATTAGGAACTGGATCATACAACACAAGTCTATTTGTCTCTGTCAACCTGACCAGGAAGAAAAACTGTTCTATGTGGCAAATTTTAATTCTATATATGAGGGTACCTCCCAGTTTCCATTTTTAAAAATAGGTATAAGTTGATTTATATTAAGACATTGACTTTCAGAATCTTCAATCCAAACAGAATTAAAATATTAGACATTCATATACCTAAACTGTCACAACACAAACCCTCATGCTTCCATTCAGAGCCAGTCATTGTCTGCCAAAGGTTAAAGAAGTAGACCACACAACCACATCCATTTACTTCTGAAGCTACTGTTCAGACAACAGCCTGTAAGCCAATAAACATGCCTGCTCTTGAACTGGAATTCCCACACTCCTTGTTAATAGTTACTAAAGAGAAAGCTTTGATAAATTTTGTGTGTACCTGTATCATGCATTCAAACTGGTACATACAAAGGCCCAGTTCAGCCATGCTTGGTTTAAAGAGTTCTCGTAGTCTATAATCTTGCATTAATTTAACAAACACACAGAATGCCTCTTCTTCTGGCATCTATATTAAAAAAAGAAAAGCACAGTCAAAACTCTGGACAAATGTAAGGATATATCAAAGTGCCTGGGAAGGTTTAGGGGTTTTATTATGCGTGTGCACGTGGTGCAGGCTTTTTGAGGGGTAGTTTTGGTTGTTGGTTTGTTGTGGGTGTTTTTGTTGGGGGACTTTTTGTGTTTTGGTTGGTTTGTTTGTTTTTGGTTTTAAGGGATTTATAACCCATTATTGTAATGAACTTCTGTATATAGTGAATTCTATAAAGTAATTTCTAAATTGAAATGGAGGTCTTCAAGTTTCATATAATATACCCTACTTTGTCATAAAACAAAAGGCAGTAATACAAAGGCAGCTTTAGGATTATCAAATCAACTGTGAGTTCCATTTGAACTGAGGCGATTCAGTATAATAGAACTGAAATGAGAAGTTGAAACTACATCCACCAAAATAGCTTGGCAAGTCTGCAATCCTACCTTAGCTCTGAGCAATAAGTGTTTTTTCCCCACTTCTTGGCAAATAGAAGCAGAGAAAATAATTCTCATTTGATTTGCAGAATAAGCAGCTGCCCTTGACAATTCCAATGTAACAAAATGAAGAAAAAACATTATAAAAAAATTCCAATAAACCACCATGATATATTATATCATTCTAGCAGGGATTTTAAAGATTCACATATTTTTTACCTGCATAAGCAGTAATCCAACTATAAAAGCGCTTCCTTGACAGTATCCAACCTCTCGATCCACCAAAGAATAAGCCTGGGAAATAAAGTTTTAAGATCCTTAACAATTAAGACCTCATTATCAATAAAAAGTAATCATAGTTCATGCTGTTATTTTGCTAACAACTATTCTCCCTCTCCCAGATCCAATGAGGACAGACATTCTATTCAGAAGTTTTAGTCAGATAATCTAGTTGCTACCAGCTGCTACAAAGAACTCTGCTCTTGGAAAGCCTACAAAGTTAAAACTAGGCATACCTAAAAAAAAAACAACACACACAGCTTGCAACTACAGGAATTTGCCAGAAGATAATGGAGACAGCTGGTGTACAAACTACATCAAGTCACTATTTTTATAGGAAACAGGCCAGATAAAGAAAAAACAGTTCCTTTCAGAAAGATCATGTGCTGCAAGTTTATTTGCAGGTGGAAGAAGTGCAACGATCCCCATGCATGTTGCGTCTTCATTTCAGGGCTATGGAAGTTGCATCTTCATTTCAGGGTTATGGAAGTTACTATGATTTGAAAACCTGCCGAATTTTCTGTTGAAACTATGTTGTATGGAAAAATATGTACTTGTATCTTTCAAAATTTAAGCTCTAGTACAACCAAGACAAAATAATGTTAACTTATTTTTATGGTGGGATTCTCATTTTGTGCTTGGGCACTAACAACTACACGTTAGCTTCTACCTGCCATTTGCAGGTTCAGAAACACTTGAAAACTGAATGCTAGTTCTGATTTACTAAATTTGTGTCTTGATCAACATTGTTTACTTCACAGCACAATTTATTCCATTATACTTCTACCATGTGACTGTTTAAAAAAAAACTTTGTAAGTTTGCATTAAATCTCTTACAAAGTAAAACCATTACCTCTAGGAATATTATGTTTGAAAGCTATCTTTGCAGTTGGAATGCAATTTGTTAAACCACTCATGTCAAGTGAGTAAGTTAAAATCTTGAACACATGAAACAGTACATACAAGGCAAACAAT
This sequence comes from Pedionomus torquatus, assembly GCA_013398155.1. NCBI lineage: Eukaryota > Metazoa > Chordata > Aves > Charadriiformes > Pedionomidae > Pedionomus > Pedionomus torquatus. The sequence continues at coordinate 145,856 of VZRU01007623.1, forward strand.
TTTTCAAACTTTTGTGCACATTCTTGCTAATGTATTTTCAAGGGCTGAAATACTGACTTACCTTCATTACATTGAACAAGACCTCCTGGCCAAGGCTGTCTTTTTCTTTAAAAAAATCATGTTCAGGGTATGTTCTAGCAATGTCCCTTCTTATCAGTTTCTCACAAGGAGATGTCATTTTCAAAAGCTCTGAATACTGATCCTTAATTGGCATGCTTTGAGCACTGCATAAGAGTTGCCAAACAATTGCTCTGAAATGGTGAGGTATCCCTTTTCGAACAAGCTCCTAAAGCACACACACACACAAAAAAAAGAGACAAATACATTTATATTTCCTGAAAATATAAACATATGCTCAAATATGCTCACTATTCAACATATTAGAGTTCCTCACAACTTCAGAGAATGTTTACATCACGTCACAAACAAATCATAGTTAGTTTACAATACGTAAACCTGTTTTCACCTGATAGATTGTCAGCTAACAAGAGCAAGAATAATCAGAATAATTTTTAGTAGCTACATTAGCTAACGAAAGTACTCCCTTACTCATAAGAAGCTACTTCAAAAACAGAATTCCCAAGTAATTTTTAACAAGAACTCCCATGAGTCAGAATTAAATCCAGTTATTTTTATATTTCACAAAAATCACCTGAAGACAACACCCTTAATTATATTTGCAGTGACTGAGATAAGAAATTGCCAATTAAAAATTATTTCCAAGACAGGTAAATAATAAGGAGTGGGACTAACTGCAGCACAGCCAACTGCAATAATAAAAATAGTACACAATACTACCATGAGAAATCATTTGACAAATTTGCCAAGTTGTATCTGATTTCCCTGGCGTGCCAGTACTTGCCAGGTTTTAAGGGAGTATTTAAATGTAGTTTCAGACACTGGCCACAGAAAACATTAAGTTTACATCTACTTGAATGAACTAAATTTACTTCATCTACCCTTAAAAAAAAAAAAAAAGAAAAGGATGCTAGGTATTACACAACTCAAACCTTTCCAGATCATCAGATATAAGAGCCTGATACTTGTCTTTTCAAAAAGCACAAGCAGAAAGTAGTTTTGTTGCTTGGTCTGAAAAGTGAGAAAGACCATAAGAGAGAAAGTTCTTGGGACTGCCTTAACAGTACTTTCTGCAACTAGGATCAGTCTGATCTAGAAGATTATTTCTTCAAGACAAGAGGATTCCTTTAATATTTTTTTTTTATACCTGAAGAACTGTTATCGAGTATCCTGCCTCCTAAAGGACAGCTTCTCTCACTAGTATTTATTCTGAAGCCAGAGTAACCTCCTATTCTGTAAAACTTCCTCTTTCCTGTTTGTTCCAAGTATTTCTGCTACTTCTCCAAACTAAGATCAATTAATGCAACATTTAAAACTTTTAAACAGACTCCTGCGTTCAATTTTTGTTTTTTGTTAAGCTTGAACTCTACTTCAGAAGTTTTATATCACTGACCTCAATTTTCTCATATCCCGAAGATCTCCAGCCTCCTTCAGAATCATCCTGGTAATGCCTCTCCAACTATTTGTCCTGTCTATGACACAACTATGACACCCTGCTTTAGTCCCTAAGAGATTTCTGAGACAACAACCCTAACACATCAGCTTTCCACACCCGTCTCTAGCTATCATGTCAACAACACACTACCAGATTGCAGGCGAGACAGCCTAAAGCCTCCAGAGCTACTAATAACAAAGCATTAGCAAGTGTTTTCTTGCTTTAAGATACCATGCACCCGCTTGACAAAATAACAGGGCTAATGCCTCTGTGAATCCTAAAGGAACAGCAGGAAAACACACCGACTAAGCAGCACTAAAATGATGACATTTTACACAGTATTATGCACAATGAAAAGCAGGACTTAAGCCATCCTTCAGAATCCCTCCATAAACAGGAAGCGAGTTCTGAAGTGGATCAAAAGATACAAGGATGGAACACATCACCTATGCAGGAAGGTATATACACCTATACTTAAGACTTAAAGAAAACAACTTACCAGATATCTAATAACTTAAACCAGCTTTACAGACAAGACAAAAAGACACCTATGCTGCCAAAGTCACACCTACTGGCACAACCAGGAAATATGTATGGATGTTCTGGTATTCCATCGTAAATGCAGAATGACACCATTTAGGCTGACTTTCCACAAACAAAACAAAAACAAAAAAATACTGAGAATTACTTAACCAGAAAAGGAAAGCTCACTAGCAATATAATTAAATATTTACTGAAAGTTAGTCAAATACTTCCCAAATTATACTTGACCCACTTTACAATGTTCAAATGTAGGTAGTTAAATGAACCCTATCCAACCACATCTACTTATATCTCACTCCTGCTACCATTGGCCAAATTCATGCTGCCTTCTTTTCACAGCCATTAGGGAACACCTTTCCAAAAATCTGTTTTCCCTATGCAAGCAGGAAGTCTTGAATTAATTTTCTTCCTTTGTTTCATCTCTCAGGTCATGTTCTCTTCACAACTACTTCACATAAAAGGTACTTTACTTTAGCCCATTGTTCTGCCTTCTCAGAACCTATTCATACGCACACATTTCAAACTGCTCAAAAGACCCTGAAATTTGTATTCTGCACATAAAACTGCAGACTAGAGTCAAAGAACTAAAGCAGAACAGACTTGCCTACAAAATAGTCCCACATTGCTGTACTAGCTGCCTCTGAAACATGGCAAACACCACATTCAAGTGCTCTGGATGCTTTTTAGTTTTAATTTTAAGTGTAACTGAATTCCACTTCTGAACATGCTGACAGCTAATCCAGACTGGATACACACTACAAGTTTGTCTGATGCATTCAGACTTTAGGAAGTGTATGTTCTTCTGCTTTTAAGGTCATCCCTGAGGTTAGCACACTTGGCATGCACAAAAACCTAAATTCATCAGAGCCTCATACAGTCAAATTATCAGCTCTTCAAATAAGAATGCTTTAAAAAGACAGCTGCTTAGTGGGAAATAATCACAGCATCAAACTATCAGATGGCCTTAAGAGCGTCTTCAGTAACTCCATTTTGGAAACATGAAGCAAGCGTTCCCTATACTTATGGGATCTCTCCTTAGAGGTAGACTGAAAGCTTTAATATTCAACATACAATAAATTCATCTAGTTTTCAGAGACATTTGCATAGGAAGCACTAAGGCTTACAGATGGAAGTAGATTCACATGAAGCTTCTATTAGGTATTTATTTTATATTAAAAAAAAAGTAAATAAAAATCAGGCCAACAGGAAGATAAAAGAGCATTTCTTGCATCATAGTACAATTACATCCTAGAAAACAATAATCAACTACTACCTTAACTTGCTTTTCTTTCTTTTTCCGTACATCTTCCCATTCATTCACAATCCTCCCCCACAGAATCCACGAGTCTTCTTCAAGATGGCTGAGGTTGCTAGAAGCTGATGAACTAGATACAAGAGAAGACCCACTATTTCTTCTTGACCCATTTACTGATCGCAAGGATTTGCTATCTGTTTCCAAGAGTCTACAAAGAAAGCACACAAAAACCATTCAAGTTCTTGTAATCATAGGACTCTGCCATTGTTTTAGAAATCAGTTCTTCCATCCTCCTTAAAAATAATGCACCCAAGGCTCAGTGGAACAGTTTCAAATATATATTTATAACAAATTAAAAAAAAAAAAAAACTGGTCAACATTACTGTTTCTTCTTAAGATCAAGTAGTTCTGTAGACAAGAGACCAGTTCACATTGCAGCCTTTCAAGAAACAGATAAAAATGCCACATCAAGCATCAGCAGCACTATAAGTGAGATAACAAGCATCTTGCTCTCTAAGATTTTGCTTAACAAAAACCCCACAGCTGTTGTGCATCGGACTGACAAACAGGACCTCAGAAAGGTAAAAATCCTCAACAGACTGCAAAAGAACCAATAATTTTAGAGAAAAGACAAAAAAAAAGCCTCCCAGAAGTCTACCTGATTATGCTTCTTCTCTTTAAGTTGACACTGTAGACAATTTTCGCAATTTTAAAACACCTGGTATTTCCTGACAACTATTCACAAGTCAGCAAGGGGGTTTATAAATGCACAGGAAAAATCTGAAACCTAAAGAATAAGAACAAGGCAGCTAACTAGAAAAGTGGTTAGTATAGCTAATGAACATCTATAAGTAGTTAGTATAGCTAATTAAAGCCTGGTGTTCAGATGTGACAACTTCTGGGGTTATCAGGGAGCAAGATGTACATAAAGATGTGCCAAGTGATGGACAAGCTGCTGAATATCCTTCCCTATTAGGTGGTTGCTATGGCCCTCAATTTTGCAAGGTACTGGGGATTTTGGGCAAAAAGCAGGGTTTTTTTAATCCTTAAAGAATATTGAGCCCCGTAAGGAGGGGGAAATTTTTTTAGACTACATGTTAAGTAAGAGCAAGAATTTAGATTAAGTGTTTTGCTAGATCAGGAGTTTCATTTGTGCTTTAACTTGCAAGAATTCCAATGTCTGTAAATCAAGAGTGATATAGTTGAATAATTTCTTAATGCACCCGCACAGAAGCCAACCCCCCTCCCCTGGCATCTCAGCAAGGTCAGGTTAGGTTTTAGGTATTTAGTAAGTTATATCGTTCCTGAGACTGTACACAAATCTCAGCATACCTACAATTGGTAAGATCTCTGCTATGATAGTGATTTACACTAGCTTACCCCATTTCCAGCTTTCAACTACTGGTATTCATGGAAGGTAGGGGAGAAGAAGAGTAATTTAACTCATGAAAACATCAAAAAAGCAAACTCTGCAGTAGCATTTTGTTTGGAAAAGGGCTAAACAGTAGCACCTTTGGAAAGGAAACAAAAAAGAAAAAAAAATCAAGCTGTTTCAAGACCAATTCTAATTTAGTCCACACTAAGGCAATGCAGAAAATCTTGTTTTGAGGAAAAAGTTAAAAAGATATCCACTTTTACTGTTTAGAAGCCTGGCCTATATCAATTCATAATGGAAGTTTATGGTTTGGAACTCCTCCCCTCTTAATCTCAGACAGTGATAGTAATCACAGAGGAAAAACAAGCACAGAATAAACATTATATTATAAAAAACAGGCTCTAATTAGTCACTTTCTGTTTTCCCAGCTTTCTATAGAAGTTACACTAAGTTTCTGTAATTTGGCCTTACCTGGATAAACTCATTGTCCTTAGATTTGAAAACGGGAAGCTCTTTTTACAGTAAGTAGCAAGTTCTGTGGCATTTAGTTACTGTTTTCTTTAATCTAAAACATTTATAAATGATTTACTAATGCCAAACAGCTCCACCAGGACTCTGGACCTAGCTGCCTTGTTATTCTGAGGGGACTTTCAGCATAAATGGATTAGAGAATGCTGCAAGATATAGCTTGATACAATTTGAGTTCTTTGCATTTCTAGCCATTTAATTCATATTCGAATTATGATAAAAGCCAACAATGAAAAGGAAACCTTTAAAAACACCCATCACCAGCAATTCTTCCAGCAAGCAGAAACAAGAACAGTTCCTTGTATTCAGAGTACAATCCCTTGTCAACAAAGTGCCACTGTACTAAAATGCAGATTCAAACTGTTCTGAACCTACAGTGAACCCAGCATAACAACAGCATCAAATTTCTGTATTAAGTGTAATATCTCATGAGAAAAGGTACACTTGATAAGATAGCCGCCAATTAGAACTCACACAGAGGCCTACTGGGGAATTGAACAACAGGTCTGGCTACAATTAAGTAAAACCAGGCAGAATTTGCTTTCTAACTTACTGAATGAAGAAAGCTGACTTGAAAAAGAAAGGTTAGTAAGCCCAAACTCACATTCTTCCTTCAACAAGCAAACTAGTCTAACTGCAGGGCTTAATGAGATGACTATACATAAGACATTGCATTCCAACACAGATAAGCAGTCCAAAGAACAGATATTACTGCTTTTCAAATAGAAGTTAGTCACTTAGTTAAGAACAGAGCTGAATACCTCAAATGCAATGTAAATTAGCTTTCTAAAAAGCACTCTTTTTCTCCCCCCACTTTTTCTAAATTTACATTTGCCTCCAGCACAGCAAAAATTAAACACTATTGATCTCTGAAGGAGATGCAATCCCATTAACCACAAGAAAAAGGGCACGAGGTGGTTCTAGAAGCTGTCTTCCATTCTTATTCAATAACTAGACAGGTATAAAAAATTCCCTGTAAGTTGTATTGCTGTCAGGCTGTACAATACAAACAAAAGAAAAGACACATCAGGTGACACAATGGCATTGGCCTCTCCTCCTGCCAGTTACTCATCTCTACTGAAAGTTACTACCCCCACAACTGAATCAGCAGAGTGAAAAAACTCCCCAAGTACCTCAACTGCCTCAATGCAAGGTCCAGCACATCAGCAGAAGCTGGAACAGAGGCTAGCTTGAACTAAACTATCAAACTTGTCACTTCACTAGATCACACAGGTTAACAATTTTCAGCAGGTAGCAAAGCCCTGCAGCTATTTGCTAAGTCTAAAACCTATTTGGAGCTCAAGTTCTTCTTCAGTCATCTCCTGAACTACTGAAGCATATTTGTCACATACAACCAAATTTTGCAAAAGGCCAAATGACTTAGAAGTCCTGCCTCAATAATAAAAATAATTATGGGTTCTAGAAATCCAGCATTAAGAAACCATACAGTCCAGTTTTATTTCTTAGTGAGACTGCCAATTTGCAACCACTGTGCATGTCAAGAGCAAGTGATTCAACTAAAAGTTTTCTCTCTTGAACTACAGATGGTGCAGATAAACCTAGATTCATGAAAAGGCTGCCGAGAAAAGTTGCTTAATATAGTAAAAAAGTCAGGATGAACAGAAAAAACTAATTAGGAATTTATTTTTCATGAAATTAAGATATTATGCATCTGCCACCATTAGCATAACAGTAGGATGCACCTACTATTTCTTGCAAATGAAGACCACTGAACACTGTTCCATCTCTAAACAGAGCTGGCTACACAGTGGAAAGCAAGAACTGGGGAAAAGTGGGGGAAAAAAAGGGGGGGGGAATGGAATTCAGAAGTCTTTAACATTTCAAAAAGCTAATGGAAATTACAATTTTGATGTAAGAAGTTGAAAAGGTTATATCAAAGTTTCTTCCTTGAGATATTCTATTTTAAATATAGTTTCATCAGTGATCTTGGTCTTCTCCAACCTGAATAATGCTACGGTTCTATGAAACTGGATACTGAAAGTCACATGGCTTCACTGTAAATTCTTAGGATTGGAGAATCATAGAATGGTTCAGGTTGGAAGGAACCTTAAAGATCATGAAGTTCCAAGCCCTGTGCTGTGGGCAGGGACAACTCCCACCAGACCAGGTTGCTCAAAGCAGCTGTAGAACTAGGAAAGAAAAAAAAAAAAAANAAAAAACACAACACAAAACCTTTTGGAGTTCCACAAAAAAGAGAGACAACTTCTATAAACATAGCACAAGAACACCTTGGAGCCTTGAAACTGAAATGCTGTGCCATACAGTTTTACTTAACTCCCCTCTAACAGCCTCTATGCTGAAATATCAAGAAACCAACTCTAGTCTCCTTACTATACTTTGAAGACCAAAAAGTTTTCTATTCACCTGTTCTGTTCTTCAAGTTTAGCAAGTAATTCTAAGTCATCAGGACTTAGCTGTGTTGGTGAGGACGGTGATAATGCAGGTGTAGACAGAGTGGTAGAGGAGGATGTAGTGTGTAATGAGGCAGATGGACTTGCCACCTGACTGGCCATTTGACTGACGGTGTGCGATACAGTGTTCTTCACCCATGAGAGAGTAGAACTCAGCTTTCCTGCAACCTTGTCTGTCGCCACCTGTGATGACAAAGAGAAGAGGATGCAATAGCTGTCTTATTTTTAATACCTCTCCCCCCTGCCCCCGCCCCATAAAGCTGCTCCACTGAACAAAGAGGGGAGGGGGGGGAAATCCAATATGCATGAAGTAACATTGAGATTATTTATTTCTCCAGAACACCCAAGGCTATTAGAAGCAACACAAGCATCAACAGCAATACAATATTACAGAAGAAGTAACATGCAAGTATTCTGTTAATCCACAAAGACAGACTCAGAGTAATTCCTAACGCATACTCACAGAGCTCATTTCTGCAGTACAGAAATACCACAGGATCCAGGATCAGCTCAGACTTCCCATAACAAAAATAAATAGAAATAAAAGCTTATTTTAAAACATCTTGATAAACTAAAAATGGCACAGAAACTGTTTCTACATCCATTTTTCTACAGTCAGCTACTTGACTGATGGACACCAGAGTAGCAGAAGTATATCAATGTAAACACTCCAGACCACCCACCGCTCACCTTCATTAAACCCTACAGGGGTAGGCAGGACAGAGGAGCAGGGGCACCACAGATAATGTACAATAAGATCCTCTCGCATCTACTAGTGTGCAGGAAATGGCCACAAAGAATTTACACCTCCGAATCTGCAACAGCTCCTGAGTATCTTACATTAAAGGCCTCATGCTGCCAGCTCTTCTGCTTCCTCACTTCCTCTTCAGGTCACTCCTACACCAAGTGTTCTTGACTCCTGATCCCACTGTTAGTGGAATCTAATGCTGCTAAAGCAGAAAGGAGTTCTGAGCTGTGGATCCAGGAACAAGGAATCTAACTGGGACTGGTCATAATCTGCTACTACTTCTTGACCAGTTTTACAGGGTAATGTAACCTAACAGATTCACAGATCACTAAAGAACAAACAGCAGCCCCTAAAGGTATTTTCTAATGAATCTCTCACTAAAGCTTCCTTCAGCAACTGGAAATTTAAGAGGCTTTGACCTACAGTGGTTCACAACAGAATTCAATTCTTTCTTGGCCCAACTCAGAGAAAATTCAGATGCCCCTTAAAGGAAGGGCTAACTGCCTAGTAAAACCAAGGTTCACAAGGAGCTTCCTTTGAAGCAATGCTGCTGGCAGCTATTTATTTTGACCTTCACTGGCTTCCTCAGAACACTGAATTGCTCAATAGTTGTCACAAACAATTCAGCAAGGCCTATATAATAATTGCTAAGATACTAAAGACACTGAGCTACAGGAAAAAATCTCCTTCCCAAGGCCCTCTAAGAGAATCTACTTAAAGCAATTTTTCAACAGGAAAGAGTAACTCCATCTCGGCACACTATGCATTTACTTGAAGTACAGTATATGAACTGAGTAACTGCTTCCTAAAGCAGAAACTTTTATTTACATACAGTGCTACAATGAATTTCTTTGCGAATCAAATCCAGCAGTATTATTTTCACATCATATCAAAAGGAAAACACACCGAATGCCTTCAGAAAACAAGAGGAACTCTGGAGGCCAACCACAGAGCAGTGGTACTCAATCTTCCCACTTGACCTCCACCACCACACAATACTTAAGAGTTCTCCTAGAGGACTGCAAAGAGGTTTCCAATTTCCATACACTTAAATTCTGAAAACAGTAACAGATTCTGGTAGGAACCCTGAGATGCAGGGACACAAGCCACAAGTGGGAACAATAAGGTCCCAACATAAGCATCAGGAAGGTTCCAGTTGGTTCCTATGTCACTGTTGGACAAGAAAGCTCAGTTATATCAATGTGTTGTGGTTTCTTTTTTAAAGACGCAATACATGATATTTTAAAGATGATTTTTGAAAAAAAAAAATCACTTTCAATACTTGCATTCAACACCGACATTTAGACAGAGTAAAAATTGCTAGAGGGCTCAAAAATCTTAAGATTAATGCATGCATTAATATTTCACGCAGTCAATATCCTTTATTCTCTATTGCTGTGAAAGAATAAGTTATTGCTATTTCACTTAGAATAAAATAGCATTAGGATAAAGGTAACTCATCCATCTCACTTAAGACTGATTACATTCTCAAGGGCTTTAAACTGCTTAAAATATGACAAGTAGTGCAACTATTGAAAAAATAAATGTTGGTAGAAACAGGGCCAATCTTAACACCACAGCAAGCATGCTGCCATATGAAGCAGGTGTTAAGAGTCATCCATTCTAATAATCTTACATATAAGTATTGGAAAAGCAGTGATTTTGAGTAACACCCTGTGTGACAGAAACAGGAAGAGAAAGGATGCAATCAATTTTTCTCTCTTTACAAAGTAAAGCAACTAGGAAGACTTAAGGTGAAAAAGTAAATCCAAGCTGCATCGGGCTTACACGTTATGAAGCTCATACTCCACATTAAGATAGCTGAAGCAGGGGGTGAGGTGGGGTCAAAAAAACAAGAATCTCACTAACATTCATTCACCAACACATCATTAGGCAATAAAAAATTAATGCAAAGCTTTGGAGAAACCAATTATGGGAAAAACACTAAGAAAATGTATGGCTAAGAAAACCATGCAAGACAGCAGTTAAGTCAGAACAATGTTTCTAACAATACTCCTGTTTCTAAAAGCAGTTCAGAGTTTCATTAGAATGTATTTTGAGAATTAGTACTAAAAAAAATTTTCTAATCTGAAAACATACATACAACAAGCAAAACATGCACAGTTGCAAAAAGCAAGTGTTTAAAGAACAAAAGGCTCACAGTGAAGTTTGTATCAAAACCACATGAAGATGTTTGGGGAAAACAGCTGTGGGAATCACCCACAAGCAACCTAAATTAAAATAAAAAATAAACAAACAATTCAAATCTAACAGCTAACTACTCAAGCCTACATACCTTTTGCCAGGCTTTTCCAGGGTTTGTCCTTTGCAAACCTTTCCATGGTTTTCACTTTTGCCAGGTAAAAATCTAAAGCGACCTCTCAAATTGTCAGCATCAGTACAGACTCCTGAATCTAGACATGAAGGCACTTACTATCAAGCTTCTTATGAAAATCCTGTTACTCTATGCTATTTAGGGAAAGGGATATTTCATCATTTCAATCATGGTAATTTCATAATTTATAATTTATATTCAGTGACAGAAGATTTCATAGAGTTGTTCTTTGACAAGTGACTTAGGTTTTTCTCACTTTCAAATTCCAGTGACCTGTTTTCTAGAAGGCCTTTTCTGGAGTAACATGCCAGTATTCCTACCAACACAAACACAGGGCTCCTATACTTGTCCTTCCAACTCTTGATTAAGAGAAGGGTAAAGGAAGTCCCCGCGACATGTCATAAGCTTTTCAACTCTATGCACACTGCTGCATCTTCTAGGGTAGTTGTACTTAGCTGTCACTAAACTACAGACCTCTGCTACTTCCCACCTTTCCTGTTGCAATCCCTGCAACAGGAACTCCGTGTCCCACTGCTAAGATGGTACATACACATACAGAAATTAATCCTATTGACTCATTATTACACCTTTAATGTTTTCTTTGTATTTTGGACAGTTTCCTAGACAACTGTTTCTTTCAAAAACTGGCTATTATTTAACCAGTGATATTTCTTCAGGCCTGCAGCCTTGTCTCCCTTTCGGCTACAACAATGATGCTCCACAGCTATGAAGTGCCCTTCCCTTTCCTACTCTTCATTCTTGTGGAAAAGAGATCATAGCCATGTGTTCAGCTGTTGTAGCAGAAACAAGGACAGCCAGATACACCACAGTGCCTATCCCTGAACCTTAGCTAGGTCACAGTGATAAATATAACTACGCAAGACACAAGTTTTGCCTTTGCCATCATCTTCTCACTAAGTGTATCCACCGATGCTACTTCCACTCTGCTCTGCCTTATCTCATGGCAGAACCACCCACACTTGCAAAGCTGCTCTACATGGTGGCCTCTTGCACTACACCGTGTACCACAGGCAGAAGCTACTACAAGCAGCTCAAGCCCAGACTCTGCTCTGCAAGTGCTCATGCTCACCAGATCCATGCAAGCTCCCATCTTTCAGATAACCAGATCAGGCTGGAAGCCCCCAGTTAAGTTCCCCTCAAGGGAAGCAGGAGACCTACACGGTTGAGTAGGGAGCTTCTGAAAAACCTGAAGTGAAAGAAGGAAGCTTACAGTGCACGGAAGAAGGGACTGACCACATGGGAAGATTACAAGAATGCTGTTAGAGTATGCAGGGATGAAGCGAGGAAAGCCAAGGCCTCCTTGGAATTAAAATTGGCAAGTCATGTCAAAGTCAAACAGAACAAAGTTTTTTCCAAATATATTGGATGCAAAAGGAAAACTAGAAAAAACGTGGGCCTGCTTTTGAATGAGACGGATGCCATGGCAACAGAGGATGCAGAGAAGGTGGAGCTGTTGAATGCCTTCTTTGCTTCGGTCTTCACTGCTCACACTGGTCCTCAGAAGTACCAGCCTTTGGAGGTAACAGAAAATCTGGATGAAGGAAGACTTCCCCTTAGAGTTCAGGAAGATCAAATCAGAGAACAGTTAAGTACACTGGATATCCACGGGTTCTGATGGGACACACCCACGAGAGCTAAGGGAGCTGGCAGAAATCATTGCTGGCCCACTCTCCATCATCTTTGAAAGGTCCTGGAGAACAGCTGAGGTGCCTGAGGACTGGAGGAAAGCCAATGTCTCTCACGTCTTCAAAAAGGGCAAAAAGGAGGATCTGTGAAACTACAGACTGGTCAGCCTCACCTCCATCCCTGAAAAGGTGACAGAACAATTCATTCTGGGTGTCATCTCAAAGCACCTGGAGGAAAAGAAAACTATCAGAAGTAGTCAACATGAATTCACCAAGGGGAAGTCATGTCTGACTAACCCGATAGCTTTCTACGATGACATAACCAGATAGCTATGTGAGGGGAAGGCAGTGGATGTTACTTACCTTGACTTCAGTAAGGCTTTTGACAGTCTCCCACAGCATCCTCATAGGTAAGCTTAGGAAGTGTGGGTTAGAAGAATGCACAGTGAGGTGGATTGAAAACTGCCTGAAAGATGGAGCCAGTTGGAGGTCGGTAACAAGTGGTGCTCTCCAGGTTTCAGTACTGGGTCTAGTCCTCTTCAATATTTTCATCAATGGCCTGGCTGAAGGGATGGAATGTACTCTCAGCAAGTTTCCTGATGACATAAAACTGGGAGGGGTAGCTGACACACAAGAAGTCTGTGCCACCATACAGTGAGACCTAGGCAGGCTGGAGAGTTGGACAGAGAGGAACCTGATGAAAATCAGTAAGGGCAAGTGTAGGGGAGAAATAGCCCCCTGCACCAGTACAGGTTGGGGCCTGACCTGCTGGAGAGCAGCTCTGAGAAGAGACCTGGGAGTCATGGTGGACAACAGGATGACCATAAGCCAGCAGTGTGCCCTTGTNTTGCAATCCCTGCAACAGGAACTCCGTGTCCCACTGCTAAGATGGTACATACACATACAGAAATTAATCCTATTGACTCATTATTACACCTTTAATGTTTTCTTTGTATTTTGGACAGTTTCCTAGACAACTGTTTCTTTCAAAAACTGGCTATTATTTAACCAGTGATATTTCTTCAGGCCTGCAGCCTTGTCTCCCTTTCGGCTACAACAATGATGCTCCACAGCTATGAAGTGCCCTTCCCTTTCCTACTCTTCATTCTTGTGGAAAAGAGATCATAGCCATGTGTTCAGCTGTTGTAGCAGAAACAAGGACAGCCAGATACACCACAGTGCCTATCCCTGAACCTTAGCTAGGTCACAGTGATAAATATAACTACGCAAGACACAAGTTTTGCCTTTGCCATCATCTTCTCACTAAGTGTATCCACCGATGCTACTTCCACTCTGCTCTGCCTTATCTCATGGCAGAACCACCCACACTTGCAAAGCTGCTCTACATGGTGGCCTCTTGCACTACACCGTGTACCACAGGCAGAAGCTACTACAAGCAGCTCAAGCCCAGACTCTGCTCTGCAAGTGCTCATGCTCACCAGATCCATGCAAGCTCCCATCTTTCAGATAACCAGATCAGGCTGGAAGCCCCCAGTTAAGTTCCCCTCAAGGGAAGCAGGAGACCTACACGGTTGAGTAGGGAGCTTCTGAAAAACCTGAAGTGAAAGAAGGAAGCTTACAGTGCACGGAAGAAGGGACTGACCACATGGGAAGATTACAAGAATGCTGTTAGAGTATGCAGGGATGAAGCGAGGAAAGCCAAGGCCTCCTTGGAATTAAAATTGGCAAGTCATGTCAAAGTCAAACAGAACAAAGTTTTTTCCAAATATATTGGATGCAAAAGGAAAACTAGAAAAAACGTGGGCCTGCTTTTGAATGAGACGGATGCCATGGCAACAGAGGATGCAGAGAAGGTGGAGCTGTTGAATGCCTTCTTTGCTTCGGTCTTCACTGCTCACACTGGTCCTCAGAAGTACCAGCCTTTGGAGGTAACAGAAAATCTGGATGAAGGAAGACTTCCCCTTAGAGTTCAGGAAGATCAAATCAGAGAACAGTTAAGTACACTGGATATCCACGGGTTCTGATGGGACACACCCACGAGAGCTAAGGGAGCTGGCAGAAATCATTGCTGGCCCACTCTCCATCATCTTTGAAAGGTCCTGGAGAACAGCTGAGGTGCCTGAGGACTGGAGGAAAGCCAATGTCTCTCACGTCTTCAAAAAGGGCAAAAAGGAGGATCTGTGAAACTACAGACTGGTCAGCCTCACCTCCATCCCTGAAAAGGTGACAGAACAATTCATTCTGGGTGTCATCTCAAAGCACCTGGAGGAAAAGAAAACTATCAGAAGTAGTCAACATGAATTCACCAAGGGGAAGTCATGTCTGACTAACCCGATAGCTTTCTACGATGACATAACCAGATAGCTATGTGAGGGGAAGGCAGTGGATGTTACTTACCTTGACTTCAGTAAGGCTTTTGACAGTCTCCCACAGCATCCTCATAGGTAAGCTTAGGAAGTGTGGGTTAGAAGAATGCACAGTGAGGTGGATTGAAAACTGCCTGAAAGATGGAGCCAGTTGGAGGTCGGTAACAAGTGGTGCTCTCCAGGTTTCAGTACTGGGTCTAGTCCTCTTCAATATTTTCATCAATGGCCTGGCTGAAGGGATGGAATGTACTCTCAGCAAGTTTCCTGATGACATAAAACTGGGAGGGGTAGCTGACACACAAGAAGTCTGTGCCACCATACAGTGAGACCTAGGCAGGCTGGAGAGTTGGACAGAGAGGAACCTGATGAAAATCAGTAAGGGCAAGTGTAGGGGAGAAATAGCCCCCTGCACCAGTACAGGTTGGGGCCTGACCTNCGATCTTGGCAGAGCACTGGAACAGGCTGCCCAGAGAGCTAGTGGAGTCTCCATCTTTGGAGATATTCATGTTCCTGTGCAACCAGCTCTAGGTACCTGCGCTGGCAGGGGGATTGGACTAGAGGGTTCAACCTCCAGAGGTCCCTTCCAATCCCATATTCTGTGATTCTGTGAACAGTATTCTTTGCTCAGCTCATCTCAGTCAGTTTTTNAGAGGGAGGCTATCCTCCACCTCTAGCCTGCCCTGGTGAGGCCCCATCCGGAGTACTCTGTCCAGTGCTAGGCTGCCCAGTTCAAGAACGACAGGGAACTGCTGGAGATTCTGTGAACAGTATTCTTTGCTCAGCTCATCTCAGTCAGTTTTTTGACTACATAAAAAGAACTGTTTTCCTTTTTATTCCCAGCTTTTTTCAGATGCTGAAATTCAAGTTAGGTTTGAAAAATATAAAAGGTAACCTACATTGCCTGGGAAACATGCCAACTCATTGAAAGCACCATCAGGATGATCAAGCCATTATTAATTATTATTAATGTGTGATCAAAGCCAGAACCAACTCATTCTAAAAACATGGTTTTCCCCTAGAGGGGTCTCACTTAAGAATCTGCCAATTAATCAGACTTTGAATGCAAATGTTACTTACAGCCCACTCCAGGAGACATCAAGACTTTTTTCTGAAGATGGCCAGGTCTAGAGACAAGCAAGCAGAGGCTCACCTTCTTTACCCTTTGCAGGAGGATGCAGGGAACTGAGTGGACAGCTTCCAGCTCCAACCCAAGTATATTCCATTCAGGCTACAAGATCTATTAACAGCTACACCGCCCCTGCTTTGACAGCAGACCAAGAGCACCAGCAGAGTTCATTTGCATCTGCCCACCTTAAGACTATGTCGATACCTCCTAAATAAACATCCAGTCTTGTACAACATATTCATCAACGACTTGGAAGAGTGGACAGAATGTATCCTCAGCAAGTTTGTTGACAATACCAAACTTGGAGGCACTGGCTGAGTCACCATCCAGCATGACCTGAACAAGCTGGAGAGCTAAGCAGAGAAGAACCTAATGAGGTTCAAGCGTAGGGTCCTGTACCTGGGGAGAAAGAATGCCAGGCACTAATGTAGGTTAGGGGTGGATCTGCTGGAAAGCACTTCTGAGGAAAAGTATCCGGTGGCCCTGGTAGATAGGAAACTATCCATGAGCCAACAATGTGCTTGTCACCAAGAGGGCAAATAGAGTCCTGGAATGCGTAGGATGGAGTGTGGCAGGTAGGTCAGGGGAGGTCATTCTTCCCCTCTACTCCACACTGGTGAGGCCACAACCGGCATACTGCATCCAGTTCTGGGCTCCCCAGTCCAAGAGAGACAGGGAACTACTAGAGAAAGTCCAGCAACACAGATTAAGGGATTGGAGCATCTTCCTTAGGAGGAAAGGCTAAGAGAGCTGGGACTCTAGCCTGGAGAAGGCAGAGGGGAGACCTCATTAACATTTAGAAGTATCTAAAGGGTGAGTTGAAGGAGGATGGAGCCAGACTCTTCCCAGTGGTACAGGATCCCAGTGACAGGATGAAGGGCAACAGCCACAAACTGTAACACAGGACATTCCATTCAAATACGACGAAGAACTTTACAGTGAGGGTGACAAAGCACTGGAACAGGCTGCCCATGGAGGTTGGAGTCCCCTTCCTTGGAGACCATCAAGACCCGCCTGGATGCTGTCCTGAGTAATGTGGTCTGGGCAATCCTGCTTTAAAAGGGGAGTTGGACTAGATCTCTAGAGGTCCCTTCCAACTCTGACAATGATGCTGTGATTCTGTGAAATGTGTGAATTTCAGGTTTGAAAACACTGATCTTTAAGAAGATGAGGACGAGAAGACTTAACCACTAATGACTATCTACTCTGCTGTAATCCTCCAGTGAGCTAAACAGAAGTATCATCAGTTCTCACCCACCTGGTCAGTCATCAGGCAAGACACCTGTCTGTTACATACTTTAAGCTACTGTGAAATTAATAAACACTTTTATTAGTGTTACACGTAGATATGCAAGATGTGCAATTTATATATATGCCAATTAAAACAAAAAAATTTGGTATCTCAACTTAATGTTTAGTATCATTAATTAGCTGCTGATCACAGCGCTTTATTACTAAGAGCAAGCACAATACTGTGTTTTGATTTTCTGAGTTACTCAAAGGACTACTGCAGCGGAACAGCATATGAAATATTGACAGAAGACCAGTGTTCTGCATTACATGCAGTTATATAAATCCCTTTTCCTGAAAACCCCCAAGGTTTTGTACATCACCTTACAGTAAGCCCAAAAAGGTTACAATCACATTTGTTTGACAGACAGTATTTGTTTTACTAAAAAAGGCTATTTAGATTTCTAACAAAAAAAAAAAAAAAAAGGATTTCTCTGCACACATTGAATTAGCTTAAT
>VZRU01007624.1:1598-17816 GCA_013398155.1 Pedionomus torquatus
GCTGCTTTCCTGGGCTGCTTGAAGGACTTGCACCGTCTGTGTGTGCCTGGTTCTGTGCTGAAACAGTGAAGGCTTCTTTAATAATACTTGGGAGTTGCCTGTAATGGTAGAGAGGAGGTGAAATCTCAGAGAGGGTGGAAGTAGAGCTTGTACCAGGCTGCAGATTTGATTCTTCTGTGGAGGAGGGTGGGGAGGGACATAGGTGACTCTGACCAAACTCTCCTGCTTCCTTGACTCCCCTGTCATCTCTGAGCTATCTATCCTGCCTTCTCTTCCTAGCTCCTGTGTAATTACTGGCATGGTTGTCTTTCTGGACAAGTGAGTTGTTTTGATATGTGTTAGATAAAACACTTATTGTAACTGTGGCTAGTGTGCATCAGCAATTTGAAGGGATGTACGGTATTTATTGGTCTGTTTTAAAGACCAGACTCTGAAAAACAATTGTCCTTCCACAGGGTGAAGCATTTTGACTAGTAAAGAGCTTTTAAATTATTAATTCAAGGGGGCTTCTTTCCATTTTAGTATTTTATTATATTTTTTTATAATGGCTTTTCCTGTTAGGTAAATATAAAGATTTTGTTAAAACAAGTAGTAGGGTGACTTATTGTGAGCATATGGCTTTTATGTTTAAATCACAAATATACCTAAGTACAAAAATTGATAACAATTTGCTCATGGATTTCAGAATTTTGAGTAAGATGAAACAGGGAGGAATAACAAGCTTGCAAGTTATACAATTGTGTACTTTATTTTTTAAAAAACATTTCTGTACCTAGTCTTGGTTTGTTTTTTTTTTTTTTTACAACTGTACAAAAGAGGACAGGTTACTGAATACAGTGATGCTTGAAGATTTTGGGCTGAAGCCTAAACTGGAAACAAGTACTGTCAAATGACTGAAGTGGTGAGGTACTATGGGCATTCACAGAAATGGGCAGTATCTGACTGTTGTCCAAGTATTTCTATTAATGATCATAGTATATTCCTTATTCCTATGACTTTGAAGAAAAGAAAAAAAAAATAGTACACTAAACAAATATAAAAATACAGGTAGGTAGCCACAATTCTATGTAAGATGTGATCCCTGTGATCCTGGGAAGACATTGAGACATTTAGCTTTCTTTTTCTTTTTAGAATTCTTCAACTAGTATTGGATAGTAAATAAGAGCCAAACTAGGTTTAAGTTACGTTAGAATCAGATTAATGAAGATCACTTGCTATTACTGCAGCTTTTGGCAGCAGATTATTCAAAAGGAACAAGTAATTCTTTTACATTGCTGAAAGAAAGCCTCTGCTGGACCACATAAGTGCAAGAAACAAGGTGCGTTCTTAAAAGAACTTTTTTTTGGTATTATTTTTCTGGCATGAATGAAATTACTGTTTAATTAGAAACACATGAATAAAATTGCTTGATGTCCACAGTGCAACTTAAATATAAATCAGAAAGTGCAGTCTGTAGCAGAAGCAGTAATATTCTTTAAGTGTTGCACTCTATTTTGTTATTTAAATCCATAATACAGTGGATAATAGAGAGGTTTTTAGATGACACTGGTATGATGATTTAACAGAAAACAAATATTACAGTAATGTGCAAAGGGAGAGCTGTACTTCCTGGCTGCTTTACCACTTGCTTAGAAACACCTCACTTATTTTGAAATTCAGTGACCAATTTTATGCCAGCAGTGCTTACTTCTCTTTAGAAGAAACTCTTTGCTAAAGCAAAGCGTGGCTAAAAACATCTGTTTTCATGCTGGATATTGAGTTTTCAGTCACAGTTTTTAAAAAATAAAGTGACAGGGTTTAGTCCTTCTGTCACAGCAGTAAATAACTTGTAAAAGTTGATACTGGACTCACTGTATTTGCACAGAAATAAGAAAAATTGGGCAGAAAGCTGTGATCCACAAAATTCCATGTCGGCTGCGGTTTTGTATGCGTAGAACTGTAATAAGAAGAAAATACTTTTTCCTTATCCTAAAAATGAAATTTGGAACAGTGCCTTTTCACTCATTCGCAATGTTGGGCCCTGTTAGGTGTGTCAAAGCAGCAATACCTGAGCTTAGTAATAGGAGGAACTGAGTCAGGTATTTGATACCAGGCTTTACAGAAATTGTTCACTGTGGAACTCTTCTTTTTCCACATTTTAAGCTGATGGGAAGAATGGTCTTTATTAAATCTATGAAACTTAAGACACCAAAGTAATGGGTTTACCTCTTTCTTATCAAGAATAAGCTAACCGCTGTGGGTGTAATATTGTTCTAGCAGTGTTAGGAAAAAACAGTAAAGAACATCTGGATGTGTTGTGGCAGAAAAATACGCTACTGATTTTCAAGTAAATTTTCTCTGTCGACTTTGCTTCAGATACTAATGCACAGAAAATAAGGAAAACTAAAGTAGTGTTATGAGTAACAAATTCTGTAATTTATGGAAAGCTACAATGGGAACATGAAATATAAATTATTTCTATAGGAGATACCTTAGAAGTCCTAGAAATACTTAAGGTTAAGATTTCAGCCTAATTGTGACCAGACTTTTGTGTAGTTGTCATTGGAGGTACTGAGAGTAACTTTTCTGAAGAACAAACTTAGGCGTACTCAAAATCTTGTGTAATTTTGACAGGCGGAGCATCTTCTTATGTGAGGATAACTGGTAACTAGCTTGAAGTTAACCATGGAACTGTGTACTTTAAACATAAACCCCTTATTAAGATTCAGTTTAACTGCCACTGAATCACGTTGGCAGACGTACCTTTTTGAGGGCTGAGAGAGTACTTGCAAAGTTTTTACTGTGGGACCACATCCCTTCAGTAAAAGCAATTATGGGAATTGACGTTGTCCAGTGGTTGGTTATTGACAGAACAGATGCTGTGGAAGGGGAAGGAGTGCACGTAAATGTTGAATTCTCTCTACCTCGGTAGAAGTCAGAAGCTCTTGCCTATTTGCGCAATATTTTGTGTTGCTTAGAGGGTGTATGTTTTAATTTTTTATTAGGATTTGAGTAATATTTGCTGAAAACTTCCAGAGTATGTGAAAGCAGCATCATGTCATGATCACGACACTGCTACTATGGCTGTTACCAACACTGTGTGGTAATGTCACTTGGACCTTTTGTGTTTTCAGTTCCATTATAAAATCTGATTGTTTACTGCTTGAGGAAGAAAAGGCATCTGGTATAGAAAAAATATCTGACACTTTAATCTTTCTTGATTAATCTCTTAAAGGTAATGAGGAGGCTTTCTAGGGCAGGGTAATCTGTGTAATACTGTTTTAGCTTTGTTTACAGCAGAAAGGAGACTATAGAGAGAAGTGATAAGTATTGCAGATGTCAAAGATGTGAAACCCAATGAGTGGGAGTAACTTGTATTCTTAAAACATAATTATCCTGGAACCTGCTTGGCTAAACCTACTTGGTTACATATTGATTTGGTAATGATGGAGCAAGGCACGCCTCTAATGTAGGTTTTCACAGGTGTGATCATTGTATTGTGACCTGGTGGGAAAGGGAAATATGTAATTGGATTTTTGAGTGCTTTGAAGTTGTATTGTGGCTTCATCTAGGAATTATAGTACTGAGGACATGTAAACAAATATTCCTTTTTCCACCTGCGGGGGATGGGGAAGTGACAAATGATATAAACGGGACCCCTTGCGAGGATATTGTTTTGGTGAGAATTACTAAATTTTGTGGGTATGTTGGTAGCAGTTGTTGAGGGAAATTGGAATTGTCTCGTGCCTAGCACCTTTCACTGTATAAATAAAGACAATCAATTAAAGGCATTATTATCTAAGTGAGTCCTTGCAGCTTGGTTTTCTGTTCTTATTAGTCCATGGCATTCATCCTACATGCTATTTGTTATATTAA
This sequence comes from Pedionomus torquatus, assembly GCA_013398155.1. Taxonomy (NCBI): domain Eukaryota; kingdom Metazoa; phylum Chordata; class Aves; order Charadriiformes; family Pedionomidae; genus Pedionomus; species Pedionomus torquatus. The sequence goes on from VZRU01007624.1 coordinate 5,454, forward strand.
CATTTTGTAAAACAAAAGAGAATGTAATTACATGAGATACTGCAAGTAGGCTCTCTTCTCTTACAAAGGCATTTGAATGGCATTTTCAGAACCTGCCGCAAATACTGTAGATTGCAGGGTAGTTGCAGAGTAATGCAGGTTGTGCCTACAGTTTTTTCTAAACAAGGTATCTTCCTGTATACCAGAAACTGGGGTTGATATTTATTTTTTAATTCTTTTTTGAAAGTTGAATTTCTTTGAAGTACATAAAAAACCCTCTGCTTTTTGGCATCAGAAATACTCTGTAGTAATATATAAATACACAATAACATGTGTATACATTCAAACATATACTATGCAAATAATGTTTGCATTCTAATACACTTTTCTGTTCTCATAGTTGTCATGCTATATTGGGAACAGCAAAGATCAGATATGTTGACATCTGTGAGAAATAGTGAGTATTGTTAGCACTTCCTGCATAGACTGTCGGAAGATTGTACCCAGAAACTTTCCCTAATTCTTGTAAAAATCAATTTAGTTGGAATAATTGTACTCTATGTATTTTCTGGAGCAATAATTCGGAGAACAGCAATGGTAAATACAGTCCTCCAAAATAGTATTACTTCAGTTCATATAAATATGCAGAAGCTGAGGATGAAACAGATCTGATTAACGTTTTGTGATGTAGATGACTTGCAGCGTGTAGGTCAAATGATGGATAGTTGTGGAGTTGGAGGCTTTTTGAAACTACAGCTGCTAGTGAGAAAAAAATCTACATGACTGTAGAAAAGATAATACTAGATAGAGATTTTCTATGTAATGTGTTCGCAGTCTTCATTTTCTTACTTCAGGGTTCCTTGAGCTTGTTTGTCTTTGTCTTCCAGTGTATGTAATGGACTCAGTTCTATCTATACAACATATGAATTTGAGGTGCATTTGAAGCTCAAATGAGTAGTCGAGAAGGCTTGTGATTTCCCTGCTGTGAAACAAACGTTCTGACAAATTTCAGCACCTTAGGGATGGTTCCTGCCTACTGAGTGTTGTGGTTTCTTGAGTGTATTTACACAGTGAATGCTGTAATTATTTTTTCCAAGAGGGAGATCATCCGCCTGACTTCAAGCTCTCTCAGCAGATAGATATGTGTTGAATCTAAAAAGCTGTGTTTGGTGTTATGCTAGATGTTATTAAAAGGAAGGTCAGGCTGGGCAGGGGAAGAGAATGTGGCGGGTGGGTGAAAGATGGAAGCTATTCTTGCTTTTTTGCCAGGGAGGCAGTTCTGGAATATCCTTGTGGGAGGATGATAATGAAGTAAATTTAGGCAAACTGGAGCACTTAGCAGTTGCAGGGAGTTTAGCAATGGTAACTGACCTAGGTGTCTTGTAAACCTTGCCTATCTGCTTGGCTGGCTACTAAATCAAGCTCTGAAAACACTATAGAAAATTTGATCTTTGCAAGATGAGCATAATGTTCATATCCTAATGGATTGTCAGCTGCTAGGAACTGCATTTTGAACATTTTTTCTTCAAAACAAAACAAAATCCAACATTCCTTTCAAAAAGCTTTCCGAGAGCTTTCTCTTGCAGTGTCTTCCTAAATGAGTCCTCTCCGGAAGGTTCCTTTCCTCTGAAGTGGCCTTTTGCTTCTGCTTGTGGAACTTTAAGGTTATCATGTATGGGGAAATAATTCTTGTGCTGATGTTGCAGGTGATCTGAATGTTTCTTTTTTGTTTGAGGTCTTTAACAAATATTACCAAGATGCATATTCTGTGTGACGTGGTGTAAGGTGGTTTTAGTAGTTTAGGTTTACCTAGAGTAAGCTCACTACCATACTAGAAGAGAATAAGTAGTTCTCAAATGTACAGACTGGGCGCTGGTTTACATTGTAAATCAAGTAAATTAAGGTCATGTGCCAGAGTAGTTTTGAAGAACTGTTTAGTGTACCTTGAAACCAAATATATTTAATTCAAGGCCTTATTTGCAGGCAAGATTTAGGCTGCGCTGTATAAGCTGATTTCCTTGCTGCAACTGCTTAAAATAAAACAAAAGATTGGGCTGAGACAGTATAGACTACTTCTAAACTATATGAACAGTCACCTTCCAGTTCTGCTTCCAGTGTCTGTTTTTTTAATAGCTCTTCTGTGTCTTTTTTTTCCTTTTTTTCCCTGCAGTCCAAGCCATATATATTTGATCGTGTATTCCAGTCGAACACATCCCAGGAACAAGTATACAATGACTGTGCTAAAAAGATTGTCAAAGGTAAGGTAGAACAGCAATTTTAACCATAATGAAAAGTCTTGTAGTCATGTGGATTTCAATGTTGAAAACTGATACTTCTGTTACTCCCTTGTGTCTTCTGAATGATTAATAAAAGCCAACATGGATCATAGCAGAATAAAATCATTGGTAGTTGAGCTGATAAACTATGTTGGTGCTTAACCTGCTCTTTTAGTCCATTACAATGTTTCATAATAATTTACCTGTTGTGCTTTGATGTTTTTTTTTGCAGATCTCTGCAAAAGATTGTTAAAAATAATTTGTCAAAAATTAACCAAAATAGTTATTATTATATATAGTTATATATCATAAATAGTTTAGGTTTGGGGTTTTTCCCCCAAATTTATTGGTGAAAGCATCCTATGATGTCTTTAGTTTGCTTGGAGCAATATAAGATGAAAGGAAACTTGTGAAGTCGTGTGTATTATAGATACTTTTAAGCTTTATTTAATACATAGTTTAAGGGGAATGTTTTGGAATGTGATTTTTAGCCTTACAGTTAAAAGTTTAAATGTGATTTAGTGCTGTACATGTCAGAGTGTACAATTTCTCCAGACTTGAGTTGTCAGAATTGGCTTAGTAACTTCAGAAAATCCCTCAGTAAGTAGTTGTAGTAAGCAATTAGCTAGTTTTCAGGAAACTGATTAATTTGCTGACATCAGTAATAAATTCTAATTGATGCAATTTTCAAAACAACTTCAACAAAGCCTACCCTTGAAGTATCAACTATTAGTGACAAGAGGATGCTGGGTAAATGTGGGGGTTTTTTGATCAGTAGAAAAGTGAAGTGCTGTGTACAATCAATTCTGCTAAGAGTATTAATGAACTTTATAACTACGTTACATATAGTTAAATGTGTAATAGTATATAACTATATATAGTTAAAGGAACTCATAGTTGAATGAACTATTTGTGAGTTAAGTAGTAATTAAGATTAGAAGTTTGCTGCTTATAATTGGAGTTGACTAAGAATTGTAATGGTGTCCCTTTCCTCCGTCTAAGAATCTGATCTATTTCTCTGTGCAGCATTTCTAGGCTGTGCTACATCATGTGGCAAATGAGCTGTAGTGGGGGGTACACATGGATTATGGTTATGATGAGGTGGTAAAGACTTCCCCATTTGGAATATCTCATGCTTGTTTTTGGAAAATAAATTTGCATGCAGGAGGTGATTCTACAGTAGCTGACTAACAATCCAACCCATCTGCCTCTCACCCCTTAGTTTAAAACTTTGGGGTGGTTCACTCACTTTGAAATACAGGTTTAATGGCCAAATAGTAAGATGCTTGAAACTTTTGGCATAGCCCATTCTCTTAACAAATGCACAGTTAAACTTTTCTGAAGGCAGAAAATATTGAAGGGTTCTCATATATGGTGGTTTCTTTTGATTTATCAAAGACCAGCCATTCAATCTGGCAGTTGTATTGATTTCCATTTTGTACTTGACTCTCAAGTCCTGATTTGTCTGGTTGAAAGAACAGATGCTTCTAACACAGTAAACTTCTAAAACGCAGTCAATGATGAATGACTTAATGCGCTAAAAGGGGTAGGGAAGAACACCCTCTAGCGCAGAGTTCCTGACCATTGAATGATTTAACTTGCTGAAGATTTTAGGAACTGCCTGCTTGCATTCTATTTCATTTTACTTTCCTTTAGAAGAATGAAATGAACCCTAATGAAAATGCTCTTTCCCTTTAGATGTACTTGAGGGATACAATGGTACAATATTTGCTTATGGGCAAACATCGTCTGGAAAGACACACACTATGGAAGTAAGAAATCTTAAAATAATTTTCCTCTTAATGTCACTGTCAATCTCTTTTCAGCACAATAGTCTTATCTAGTCTTGTCATGTCAGCTTGTTTTCATCTTGCAACTTTAATTTTCTTTCCATTACACATTTTGATACCCAAAATGTTTGGGTTTTTTAGGACCAAGTATGGTAGTTACTGTATTTTTGTCAGCCCTCAGCAGGATGGAAACACAAGAATAATGTTAATAGTACATTCTCATTTTTGGTAGTTTGGGAGATTTCTGAGATCGTTCTTTTCGCTCCTGGCAAATGCTGGGCCTATTGATGGTCAAGGCTTTCCTTTATAGGTAAAATAAGTGCATCATATGTGTCGTCATTTTAAAACTAATTTGTTAACTATTTGGCCTTCGGATACTGTTTGTGATGTTTGATTCAATATGAATTGTAATTTTATTGTATCTTTTTCTGTATCTCCTTATAAGGGGAAGCTTCATGACCCCGATGGAATGGGTATTATTCCAAGAATAGTGCAAGATATTTTTAATTATATTTACTCAATGGATGAGAATCTTGAGTTTCATATTAAGGTAAACTTTTCTTAATTTTTACTAATTTGTGTTACAACTGAAGGTAGCCTATGGTTAAATGGATGTTCTGTGTCTGTTTCAAATGCCTGTAACTTGGAAAATCTAAATGTGAGTTATTTCTGAAGTAACTGACTCTTATAGAAGAATTACGTTAACACTTTAATCTTGTTTCCATTAAACATTGATGGTAGCTACTCTGATAACCTGTGGCAGTGCTGATAGTACTTGAAGCTTTTGATCAAAATAGTTTCTTCTTAAAAGTGTATTTTAGTTCAACCTTAAGGACCTGAGCTTTATGTGGGAGGTCATAACTCATGCTGGGTCCTTCTGATCAGAAAGCATAGCAGTTCTGGTTTCTCATGCTGTATTTTTATTCCACTTCCCACTTCTAGGTGTCATATTTTGAAATATACTTGGATAAAATAAGGGACCTTTTGGATGGTAAGCCTTTTATTTATATTGAAGATAGAAAATAAATTGTTCTGGAGACACTATAAAATTTGAAACCTGAAAACCTCATGATGCTAATATAGGTACGCAGTATGCTAACAACCCATAAATGATAAAGGGACATCAAAATAAGAAAGCATGGGGTTAGTCTGTATAATAATACTAAAGCTGCAATAGTGGTTGTTTCATGTTTCATTTTTTATAAAGTATTGCTGAGAAATAATATCTATGACTTGGACGTGTTGTACACAGCTCATTCGTTTTGCAAAGAAATCTTGTATACCTTAGCTTTAAAACTTTTTCTCTTCCAGTTTCAAAGACCAATCTTTCTGTTCATGAGGACAAAAACAGAGTTCCTTATGTAAAGGTGAGCATTGATCTCATATGTTTTCATGTTTCAGTCTTCTAGTGTATGGCATTCACTTCTGGCTTGTTGATGTGATGTATTTTGGCTTTTTTTTTTCTTAAAGGGTTGCACAGAGCGTTTTGTATGTAGTCCAGAAGAAGTTATGGATACTATAGATGAAGGAAAGTCAAACCGACATGTAGCAGTTACAAGTAAGTATTATCTTTTGTTGTCTTAAAGTGCTTTATTGATTTGCTTCTTTTCTCATATGCCTTAAAGTAGGGAAGATAAAAATAGTAAGCTAAATAATTCAGGTTTTTGAAAGGCTCTTGCATAAGCGGTTTCAGAAACAAGTATTTCAATTAATTTCCTGTTAGATGTTACTTAGACTTGGATCGAAATGAAAGAGTATGTGATCAGTGAGGAACTCTTGAGTTGTTGGAGAAAAGGATGTCGCTTTGTATTGGGAATTGTGCAAAATTCCAGTTTATGGCATTAGTTTTGGTTAACCTACGAATCTATAAGTAAGGCACTTCAGCCCTTCTGTTGCATAGTCTAATAAAAGCTGGTCAGAATATATATTCAGAAGTGTTGCAGGTGTAAGTTTCATCCCCGTGTCCCAAGTTTTTTTTTGACCTGTAGCATGCAGCAGAGTTGCAAGGAGCCATGTAACAGGCCTCCAAATTCCCACAAGAAGCAGGATTAGGAACCGATAGGGGGTTAAAAACCAACAAGGAAGGATGAGGTGTGTGCAAAATAATACTGCAGTTCTTGGAATCTGAAGTGACTGTCAGAAATCTTTGAGAGACAGTTTGAGGACGAGTTTCGTAATCAGGAAAAAAAAGAATATACAGTCATTAAGAAAATATTTCTTTTTTCTTATTGTTTTGGTTAAGGATCAAAAATAAAAGGAACATCGTATTTTCAAGGAATGACTTAGTCCTTTGCTCCTCCTTTGTTGCTCCTAAGTAGTAAGATTCTGAAGTAGGGACCGGAGGAAGTACCAGAGAAATAGCAGAAACTTGAATAGAAGGATAATATTCTATGTTGAGCTGCTTCTGTGACATCGATAAGCTGGTCCTTTGCGCTTCTGGGATTTTTATGGTTAAAAGCAAGAAGAAATAGGCAGACTTTCTCATTCAGATTGCAGTCAGCTTAAATTTTGTCAGTTAATTAAAAATCATTCTTTAAATTCAGTAAGTCTTGTTTACTCTGCGCTTCTCACAGTGGGGGGAGCAGTAGGTTTTTAAACCAGAAAGGAGTCAAAGGTTCTGGCAATCTAGTTCAAATTTTCACAAAAGGATAAAATGTGATACAGTGTAAATCTACCCCCCCCTCCCCCCCCAAAAAAAATAATAGTTCTGGCACCAGACTGTAAATGTGCTTTCTGTTGTAATGAAGTAAATTAAACGTGTGAAATCCATAGTTGACAGGCTAACAAATCTTATCCGTGAGCTTATGTGGTGGTAATAGAAGCTTAAGGGAGACTGCAACTTTGTTACTCAATTAGACAATACTATTGGTTTTGCTGCCTCTAGTTTTATTGTTGTTCACAGATTACACAGTTTTAGATCTGTCACTTTGTTAAAGGAAGATACTGTGTTGTTAAGTTTGTTTGTACAAATATTTCTGACAACTTACATATTTTGGATTATAGATATGAATGAACACAGCTCCCGAAGTCATAGTATTTTTCTTATTAATGTAAAACAAGAAAACACTCAAACAGAACAGAAACTAAGTGGAAAACTTTACCTTGTGGACTTGGCAGGTAGTGAAAAGGTAATTTTTTTTTTCTCTGAAAAACTCTGGTTATTCTTTGTAATAAAATATTTTACATTAATACTGATTGTTCGGTTGTTATCTCTGAAGCATTTTAATTTTGACTTTGAAATGTCATAGACTCTTTATTTTCTGGGAGTATGTGGTGGGAAGAGACTGGGTGGTGTGCGGATTCTTTGGCTTTTGATAGTTGTTCTGTTGTTATGGGTTTGTTTTGTTCTTTTGGTTTTGTTTGTTTTATTGTATTTTTTTTTGGATTAAGGTTGATCTTTGGACAAACTATATAGAGCTTCTTAAGACAAAGTTCTAACTCTTGGTTGCTTTAATACTGTAGATCACTTATAATGCTTATTTCCTTTTACTCTAAGGAGTTAAAATTTTTTGAAAAACTTCAAAAAAACTTTTGCGGTTGTTTGATAGAAATTCTTAACTATATATTTATCTTCCACAAAAAGGTGTACTTTGTAGGGACAATATTCACTTCAGTTTAAATAACTAGATACATCTTCGAACTCTTGAGTAGTGAATGAAAAATTGATGGTAAATCAGAGAGACTCTGAGAAGGAGTTTGTTTAATCTAGCTTGCTTATTAGCACTCTAATAAAGTCAGGGAGACTGACTTAAAAGCAGGAAAAGTACTCAAATTTTATATTAGATGGGGAAGATGTTTTTTTGAAGATGCATTTAGTAATTTACTGAAATATTGTACAGGTTAGTAAAACTGGAGCAGAAGGTGCTGTGCTGGATGAGGCTAAGAACATCAACAAGTCTTTGTCTGCTCTTGGAAACGTCATCTCTGCTTTGGCTGAAAGTAGTGTAAGTGTTCTACTCTGTATTTTTATACTTCAGGATTAAAGGATTGAATCTTTGAGCATGATATTATGCAGAAGTTCTTAACTGACCTCAGTGATGTTCATGGAGTCTTTTAAACTAATCCAGTCGCACCAATGCATTGCAAATTGCCCTTATACTGTATTGACATTGACAGTAAAGTTACATTTAATATTGAGGAACAAAGCATCATACTGACAACTTGTACTGTAGAAGTTACCAAACATAGAAGTACAATTGTATGTCATCCCATGCATGTTAAGTCTTATGATTTATCAATTAAAGTAGAATTTTATGTCTTTCTACTGAAGTTATACCTAGCCAAAGCATAACTCCTATTTCAACGAATTAAATAATGTGTCTGAAAAATTGGGACTGATTAATTTGACCATTTTCTTTATAGACTTATGTTCCATATCGTGATAGTAAAATGACCAGAATCCTTCAAGATTCACTAGGAGGTAATTGCAGAACGACTATTGTTATATGCTGTTCTCCATCTTCATACAACGAGTCTGAAACTAAATCTACCCTTTTGTTTGGCCAAAGGTGAGTATGTGACTTAATGTTTTGCTCTTTGCTCAGGTACAAATACAGAATGAGAAATTAAATAAGTTACTTCATTAAGTTCCTGAATCAATCTAATTAGAATGTTTGCCTACTGTAATTCTTAAGTGCACACATGGCTAAGTGTTGTCATGAATCTTATAAAGATAAAAGTCCTTAAATTGGGTATGATCCTGAAGACTGTATTTCCAGGCAGACAGTGCATTGTTTGATTTTTAAAAATGCAGTTTAATGTATAGTCTTGGGGAATGATTATTTTAATGTGGGAGGAGGGAGGAATGATTTCCCCTCCACAGCCCCCATCAAATGGAATGCTTTTTGCTGGGAAATCCTTCCCTCTGCCAGCCTTCCCTTGATGGAGTGCTGCATTACATCATTTGGTCTCTTTCCTGTATCTGGCATTCCAGTAATGTTTGAGTTAATACTTTTAAATTCCTGTGTCACTTGTGATTTGAATTCGTAAATATCCATTTTAGATTTGGTATTTTGTTAGGTGTCTCTTCTTTATCACTCTTGTTTTTAATGCTTCATTGTAACACTCTAGTTCCTGACCACTAGATTTAATCACTTCATTTACTGGAGCGCACTAGAAAAGCTGTCAGTGTTTCACTTGGTTCATCTTGTCTTCTGTTAGCCTACCTCTTTCACTTTAATTCAACAAGAAATTTTCTACTTGTCTTTTCAGAGAATATTTTTATTCTGGAAAGTAGACTAAACGAGTTAAGAAGTTCTATAAACCCTGGCAGAATATGGGTAGTTTGTGCGTATGGAGTAATGACTGCATTCTGCAACAGTGGGGACTTTTTTGGTCTCTTTTCAGTATCTAGGAGGTCCTTTCCTTTCATATTAGTACTTGAATTCGCTAGTGGGGAGTGGCTTCCAGCTCTAGCTCCAGTTTCATTGCTTCATGCTCTTGACTTCAGGAGCTAATAGATTATTCTTCTATCTCAGCTCTCATGGTTAGTCTGGTATGTTAATTCAGCCTTCTAGAGGTGTTAAATTTCTGCTGAAACCTGCAGCTGTAGTAACTGAAGGCTAGATAAATATTACATAACTTAGTGGGAAATATGTGCCTTTTGGTAGTAATCGGTCCCAGTAAGACTTTGCAGAAAGATGCTTATAGGAGCCCTATTGTGGAGGGGGGCAAAAATTTTTAACTACCGTTAAAGTTTTTTTTGTTTTTTCATCTTTGGGGGCTGGGTGGTGGTATTTGGTAGTAAGAGGCTATACAGAAGAATTACTGAGGTCAGGCACTAAAGTAAAAACTGTAACTTTTATGAAGATATATTAGTGGCAGTTATTATAGTTTCATCTCCAAAGTTAATGTGTTAAGATACAATTTACCTAACTGCATGTGGACAGTCAAACTGAACTTCATAGCTTGGACACCATTTTGGGTAATGGAGATCCAACAATTGGATTTTTAGGCTGAAATGGGCTATTTCTTAAGAGAGCTTGGTGGTTTACACCCTCAAAGTATTATGCTCTAGAGAGATGTTTGCTAGATGTGAATGCTGCCCTTTGTTCAAAGCTGTGTGCTGGCCTGACTCATTCTTTCAGGTGGAAGTACGCAGCTGAATTTTTTCTAGATCAACATGCTTGAGATTTTTTTAACCTTCTCAAAGTTTATTATGTTTCTCTGCCTGTTAACAGTTGTATCAATGCTATTGAAAGAATAGCAAGTTGGCAGGGAGTAGAAGTAAGCGTTTGGAAGAGGTGGGAATTGTTTACGCTTTCACCAGTGTCACATAGGACTTTTATTTAAGAGCGTTTAATTCTTCTCTTCTGTTAAAAAAAAAAATCTGGTTTTTTTTTTTTGCTGTTTCTGTGTAGAGCAAAGACCATTAAGAACACGGTCTGTGTCAATGTGGAGCTCACTGCAGAACAATGGAAGAAAAAGTATGAGAAGGAAAAGGAGAAAAACAAGACTCTGCGTAATACCATACAGTGGCTGGAAAATGAACTCAACAGATGGCGTAATGGTGAGAAGCAATTATATTTTTGTTGAGTGAACTTTAGGGAAGATGATAGACACTGAATTATTATTAAAAAACAAAAATACCTAAGAGCACTACGCAAGACAATAGTAGGAATATTAAAGCTAGGATAATAAGTTGACTTAGGAACTTCATATTTTTCACTGTATTGCAACTGGAACAACTAATAATCACATAATGGGAAAAATGTTTGGCAGTATATAGGTATTAGGTTCTTTAACACTTATTTTACTACAGAACTAGAGATATATATTCTAAAAAGCTTATTTTGGGGCAGAAAAAATATTTCAATTGTAAATGCAAAAAATTGCAGAAACTGTAAATGAGTGAAGTTTCCTCTGGTTTGGTTTTCAAACCCAAATCAATATCACAAGATCCCATTTTTGTTGAAAACTCAAACGTGTTAATACGGGAAAAAAACCCACCCCAAATCCAAAACTGCTGATGCTACAGAGTGTGTGCCCGTCTTTTTTTTCCTGAATAGTTGTCAACTTATCTATTAAAATATCTGGCAAAATGCAACTTGAAAATGAAGTCTTAAATTCAAGAATGGAGGAACATAGGTCATGTTTACAGATGTGTTTTGGAGCTTGGCAGCTACAGCAGATGATTTTAAAATTTTGTAAACTGCACCACATCCTGGTGCAAATCTAAGAAAAATGGGCTCACTTAAGTCAGTTTAGTGGGTGGGATATATTTTAAATTCTTTATTTTTGAATTCTTATGGAGGTGATGTGAGGCCCCACCTGAAATGTTAAGTATATTTCTTTCAGAGTATTCATGCAAGATGCCAGAGTGTTGGAAATGTTTTGTAATAAGGTGCTAAGGAGTTTGGTTTAGTTTACCAGAGAAGTGCCGTGATTAGCATATGTGATATTTTTTCTATGCAAAGTTAGTAAAGTGTTCTCATCAGAAGAGGCTTAATGAATATAAAAGTGTAACTGAACAAATATTTTAAATTAGAAGCAAAGCAATTTAAAAGTGGCTACATAGCAAGACAGGCTGCCAAGAGAAAAGAAAGGACTTTCTGTCTTCAAGGCAGATAAGGTGCCTGTCTGGAAGATACAGTTTGATGTGAGATTTGGAGCTCATAGCAAAGTAGGTGAAATGCAGTGTTGTGTGGTCAGCAGGAGGTAGTTTGGATCATCCAGCAGTCCATTTTTATTTTTTTTTAACCATGTAATCATGTGAACTTGATGGCTTACTAACTGTAAACTACTAGTACAGTTAGTAGGGAGTATGTAATACTTCTCGAGGCTAAGTTTGGCTGGCTACTAAAACCAGGTATATTCTTTTCTTCAGGGGAGACTGTGCCAGTTGATGAACAGTTTGACAAGGAGAAGGCCAACCTAGAAGCTTTTGCAGTGGACAAGGATATTACTGTTATTAATGATAAACCAGCTACCACAATTGGGGTAACTGGCAATTTCACTGATGCTGAGAGAAGAAAATGTGAAGAAGAAATTGCCAAACTGTACAAACAACTGGATGACAAGGTATGCCATTCTTAGTTAATGGAAGACCTCTTGGAAATATATCTTGAGCTATATTATGTAATATTTAACTTGCCAGTCTTCGTTTGTTAGTACAGCTTGCTTCAATATTTGCTGAAGTACCAACTCTAATTCTAAAGCTCTTATTAAGAGAAATCAAAATTGCCTTGTCTGGTTCTAAGTGAGCATCCTCTCTTAGTTACTCTCCCTGCTTGGCTGAAACTAATAAAAAATGTCCTGAAAACTAATGTATTGATACATAGAAAACAATGAAAATAAAAAAAAAAAAAAAAAAAAAGCTA
>VZRU01007624.1:39814-66694 GCA_013398155.1 Pedionomus torquatus
CCAACGGTATCCTGGGCTGCATCAAAGGAAGCATGGCCAGCAGGTCGTGGGAGGTGATTCTCCCTACTTACTCTGTGGTAGTGAGACCCCACCTGGAGTCCTGTGTCCAGCTCTGGAGTCCTCAACAGAGAAAGGACATGGACCTGTTGAAATGGGTCCAGAGGAGGGCCATGATCAGAGGGCTGGAGCACCTCTCCTATGAAGACAGGCTGAGGGAGCTGGGGCTGTTCAGCCTGTCAGAAGAGAAGGCTCCGGGGAGACCTTATAGCAGCCTTCCAGTGTCTGAAGGGAGCTACAGGAGAGCAGGAGAGGGACTCCTTCAAGAAGTGTAGTGATAGGACAAAGGGCAACAGTTTTGAACTGGAAGAGGGGAGATTTAGATTAGATACTAGAAAGAAATTCTTTACTATGGGACTAGTGAGACACTGGAAGAGGTTGCCCAGATAAGTTGTGGATGCCCCATCCCTGGAAGTGTTCAAGGGAACAACCTTTGAGCAACCTGGTCTAGTGGGAGGTGTCCCTGCCCATGGCAGGGGGGTTGGAACTCAATGATCTTGAAGGCAGGTCCCTTCCAACTCTATCCATTCTATGATTTCAGAGAGGACACTTCACTGGGTCACAGAAAAGCTGCCTTCGACTACCTCAGTGCTGAATGGTGAGCCCTGACTCTGTCCCTGGCTCTTCTGGTGTTGCTCAGCAGGCTGGTTGCCTTTCCACGCCTTGTTGGCCCATACAGTGCCTCATGTTCCCAATAACCCTGATGTCCTTTGCCACAGGGCTGCCCCACAGCCTCTTGGTTCCCAGCTCATCATGATCCATCTACCTCCCTGTGAGGAGAAACCCTGCCAAATCCCTCCAGGCCTCCCCCTCTAAAGTTGCTTAAACGAAACCTGCAGAATTAACACGCTAAAAACTCAACTAGCATTATTGCTGCTATGCAGAACAAGGGTCATTTGTCACAAGGAAATGCACCGGGAGCAGATCCTCTGTGTGTCTTTCTATATATATATGATATATAAAGTGCTGACTGTAAAACTCTTCTGTCCTACAGAGCTGCATACAATTGAATCTTGGCATTAAAATACTTTGAAAACCTGCATATTATGTTTCTTAATAAGTACCTAGGCATTTCCCACTCTTAATTTAAACAATTTTTTTTTGCAGGGAGATACTTGGAAATGTCACAAAATTTATTTGAACTGCAAAATAGTGGTATAAGATGCAGAAAGTCAGACCTGTGCGGTGGGTGAATCATTATCAAATCTACTCATAGGTGAAGCTTTGAGACATTTTTGTATTTTTTTTTCTCATTTCCAGCTGACTTGTCTCCATTGATCCATAGACACATGAGCAGCACAAGAGAGGCGGGAAGAGTCATTCCTGATGAGAAATGGATTTTTTTCCCCCCCATGCTCATTATTGTAGAGGACTGTCAGTTTCCCTTGGCAGCCCATACAATGGGCTTGCTCTCTAATAAATGCAGATAGCATTAAATTAATGTTTCTTTTCCATGGTGACAAACAGTGGCATCCAGTTCCAGCACAGGTTAATTCAATGACAATATGGCAGCAAACAAGTACCTCGCCTGTTATGGGCTAATCAGAGATGCAGTGTTTGAACTGGACTCAAAGCATCCATGTAGCTTTTAGTGAGTTTATTAACCCGGAAACACACTGGTGAAAATGAGCAGGGAACTGGGAAATGAGAGAATATGCAAAAACAAAAGAGCTAAAGCACATAAAAATAAGCATTAAAGCCTGGTTAGTTTTAGTAAATATTTTCATTTTACTTTTCATCCAGCTGTAACCAGAAGAACCTGTGCAGGAGCTGTTGGTGAAGGAGAACTCTATCCACACCCGAGTGCAGAGGGTAAGTATGTGTAGAGATGAAGAAGAGGATCCGTGGGTCATATGCTTGGCTGATGAAGCTGGAGAGATCAGGCTGGCAGCCTGGCAAGAGATGGAGTTTGGCTTTGTCCTGTTCTTTGGTTGGAGTTTGGCAACCTAGGACAAGGCACAGCTGTAGGGAAAGAGACCCCAGAGGTGTTTGGAAGCTGTTGCATGACGGAACTCCCATCAGACAAGAGCAGATATCCACAGCAGAGAAGGACCATTGAAGTTTTCAGCACCTTGCCATGCTGCTGCATGGGGAGCTGCTGGTCCTTGGGCAAGGCCTGGCTCTGAGGCTCCTCTCTCTGCTTCTCCTCTGCCACTTTTGTCCCCTCCTGTTGGATGCATAGCTGGTGGGCCTTCATTAGGGCCAACAGTGAATGCATCTTTCTTTTGAATATATAATACGTATGGGTAGATAATCCAGAGGGAACAAGGTAGTGAGATCTTGAGACAACTTGCAAAGAAAGACATTTTTGCAAGGACAGGGAATTCAGCCTTTGTTATTACAACTTGCCCCAGGGTTTTGTTCTGCACATCAGCAGTTCTGCAGGAGGGGAAGGAACAGTGGCAGCCTCTTTGAACAGAGGCTTCCCCTTTCGCTTGCACTCAGCTGTATGTGCTGCATGTATTGTCAGTGAGAGTAATGCTCCAGTTAGTGCTAGAGATAAAATCTTATGCGTGCTAGCTGCTTTTTCTTTTTATCAGATTGGTTATTTAAAAGCATCTCATTCGTGTCCCCTAGAATTATTCTAAAGATTCTCATCACGCTTGGGTTTTTATTTCATTAATGAAAACTCTTGGAGCCACATCTGGCACGTTTTATTGATCATAATCTCATGGCTGGAAGCTCATCTTGGTAGCTATAGCAACAGAACTTTTTTTTTTTTTTTTTTTTTTCAAATTTCAACATAACTTCACGAAAAATGGAGTAAGGGGAAGCAGGTCATTTAATTTACTAAGCAGGCAGCTAATAACTCTTTTTTTCTGTAATCAATTCTGAATTTTCTAATTTGGTACAGTAAATAATGGGTAGGAACAAAATCTTCTGCCAGCTACATCTGTTGTGGGAGCTCATGAAAGAGAATAACATGGATGTACACGGTGTCTGGTCCCACGTTGCTCCCATCCTCTGCTGGGTTGCAGGCACCACAGGTAGGCTGAAGGCATGGATTCACAGCACCACAGAGTGTGGATTCACAGCCTTCCCTCTGCTACCCAGCTGGACAGGGCTCAATCACTTTCCACAGCAGCAGGGCTTGCTCCAGCTCTCAGGGGCAAGAGACACTCCCAAAATGTGCCTTAGGGTTAAGGTGAAATGATAGACTGAAATTGTAACTTTCTCTAAGTGCGCTCAGATGTCTAAAGACCCCTGTGAGGTTGGCACCACCAAGTTGTTCTTAGCATGGATTTTCTCAGGTACATCTACTCTGGCACAAATCACCTCTGAAGCAGGGGACCTGCAGGTAACCTGGTCTGCGTTGTGGGATGGCTCTTCAATGACGGACTCTGAGAGCATTTGGAACTTCATCCTGCCTAACAGCAGCATCCTGCTAGCACCTGGAAATGATGGTGCTGGGACAGTCAAATGAAGTGGTGGGTGGATGTTATTGCCTCCCTTACTTTCCCTTGGGGCTTTCCAGCAAAGGCAAGTGGAGAACCGCCCTCAGCCTCCAGCCAGAGCCGAAAGTCAGATCCAGCTGTGGCTGCCTGACTTTCTCAAGTCTGCAAGAAATTACATATGGGTATAAGCAATACTTCTAAAAGATTTCTAGAGATTCAACCCTTGAAATCATCTTTTCAACAGCTGAAAGAAACAGCCTTTTGGAAGTGCTGGATGGCACACAACTCTGAGACAATTGCAGAGGGTGAAGGGCAGGCTCCTTCTCTGGGGCCCCCACCACTCCCCAGGTAGGGGCTGGAAACTTTGCATCAGTTCCCTGGTTGATCACTGCAAAACACTTTGGTGGCCTCAGTGTGTTCCCACAATTGGCACTTGCTTTCCCCAATTCCCCCTCTGGTGGGGGAGGTCTCCCTGGGGTGTGCAGCCTCAGGCAGGGCTGAGATTCTTGGCAGCACCCCACAAAGGGCCTGTATTATTATTATTGAAATCAAACTTGCAGCTGGAGGGCAAGTCCTCTAAGTGCTCTACCGCTCTAAATATCACCTAATTGACCCCAACTTCTGTGCAGTCCTCTTCCCCGCAGCTGCACCAGCAACACGGTGCAAGGCTTTCCCTGCAGATGCCCTTTCTACCCAAGAAACTCCATAGATCAGCCTCTCCTTTTTATCTTGCTCAAAAAGCAGGATGGGTTAGGGGTTTCTGTTTTGCAACATCTTTCCTGGGTTACGTTAAATCTCCATCCACCCCAGCAGAAGGCTGCGGTTGGGCAGGAGTGGCTGGAGCAGAAGCAGCCGCCTTTGCCCCGGCCACTCACCCCCGGCCGCAGCCCCGGCATTTTTTCCCCGTGCAGATGGCGCAGCTGCTCATGCGTGTTAATCCCAGCGCCAGGTCACTGAGCGGGAACAAGGCGAGGATTGTTCCCCCAGAGCCCGGGGGAAAGTGGGAACACAAGGCACAGGGAGGGGAGAGGAAAGACACGCTGCCCCATCCCAGACAGTGGCAGAGTGTGACTTGTGTCTCCATTTTGCTCTGGGTAACACCAAGGGCCGGTTGCTGGAGGAGATGCTGGAAGAGATGCTAACACCTTGTTGCTGTTGCATAAAAGGGTGAGCTGGCACAGGTTGGCGCTGACTTGGTGAAACACGTTTCCCCTGTGCTGCACCCACAAAGCGCCCCAGGGGAGGAGATAACCATCGGGAAAATATGTAGCTACAAGTGCTGCCAGGGATTTGACACAGCAAAATACTTCTGCCATTGTTGATTTCTGCTGGCTGAAGCACGCCTCCCTGCTGGGGCAGGTCCCTCACTGCTCTAATGCGTAGAACTTCGGTGAGGTGAGGTGGTGGGTACAACATCAGTGGGAAGGACTAGTCTGCCATGGGGCTAAGGATGGGCTTCGTGATGCCCTGCTTTGAGTTCAGGCAGTCGAGTGCATCGCTGTGAGAAGTTTGCAATTGTGTCTGGTGAGAGAAGAAATGGAAGAGTAAAGTGCATCCACAAGAGTAGACAAACCAACGTGGCTGGAGAGAACGAAAGGGAAAATAGCTCATGTGGCTGGGGGCAAGTCAAGGGCACTTCTTCAGAGAAGTGGTTGTTGTACTGAGCTGGAAAGGAGTAAAGGTTTATAAAGGTTTTCTTCCCTTAATTTCATTTTTTCCTTTGTCTCCACATTTCCTGAATGCTATCCCAGGAAAAACCTTTCACCTGAAGCAAATACTTTATTGTATTATTATGGTTTAGGGACTTTAACAGAGCAGAGCTGCAAGAGTCTGCCTGCTGCTGCTGCTGGCAATGGGCAGCGTCATTGCCAGGATTGTCAACATAAAACCATTATCCACAGGGAAGTTTCGGACTCTTATAGACTTCAGATATTTTAGGAAAAGATTAATAAGACCACCTCTTACTTTAGTTCCTGTTGTCTCTTTACATCAGGGCAGATTACACGTCACTGCACATGTCTAAGACAAGCCTGAGACAACTTCATAACCCAACATTTAGGTGTACTCACAGCAACCTGCCCTAATCCTGTAAACACCTAATTCTGTTACCTCCTCCTTCTCTGCTCCTGAAGTGATTGAAGATACTACCTGTCTGCAGCCACAACAGCGTGGCTCCCCATCACTCATGGGCGAAGTCCAGTGCCTCCTGCCAGCCCATACCAGACATTGGGTGTAGGGGCACATCTGGCAGTTTGTCTCACAGCTGGAACTTCCCAGGCCATGGTAGCCAGGGAGAAGGGCAGTGCTGACCTCTCCTACACAATTTGGAATTCTTTGTGGCAAGGAGTGCGCTGCAGGGAACGTTTTGGTATTTGGTATTCAATAATTATAGGAGTGAGGATGAGAAAGAGCTTTTCCACCTCTGCTGATGTGTGGTGACCTCCAGACCTGAGACTCGTGCTGACTTGACCCAGTAAATATTTATGGTCTCTGTACAAAAAAGGGAGAGCTTTGGCAGGTGGAGAGAGCAGTGAAAGCCTGCAACTGCCCTTGGGTGGAGGTAGGGGCTGGACCAGGGTTTCCCACATCTTGGCTGACTGTTTGAACCACTAAACCAGTGGGTGGAAGTAGCAGCAATGAAAACCAAACCCAGCACCTAATGAACAAAACCAGAAAGTCATGATTCATGTATGGACATACAGAGAGGATTCCCTCCTCCCACCTCCTTTATATCTTCAAAGAGCTGAATACCTGCCCCTTTCCTTTTTTAAAGATGGGATTAGAAAGAATATTTGCAAAGATATTTGCAAAGGTGTTTAAACCCTTGCAGAGAGCGGGGCTGGGCTTTACCCACCCTCCTCGGCAGCTACTCTAGTGGCTGCCTGGGGCATGCTGTGCTCACTGCGCTGGCTTTTCATCTTGCGGGTACCTACCTATAATAAATAGGTTAAATATTGCAGGGGGCTATCGTAGCCCAAGCCATCCCTGTGAGTCTCCTCCGTGTCTGTAGCTAGCTGGGTGTGATGATTGCAGAAGGATAGTCTTCTAGGCTTGAAGCCCAAAAGTGCCAGGTAAAGGAGAGCAGGACGATGCATTTAGCAGCAGACTTAGGTCTATGTTCTATATGTATTACCGATATAAGCATTTATATTTGACTCAGCATTCATTAATAAATACTCATTAAAGTCAGATAGAAGCTGGCTGCTGTCTAGTACCCCAAATACCTCAAGCTATTCCCAACACTACACAATGTATACAGTATTTATCCAGGTATATATACAAATTTTATTTCATTATTAATTCATCATCTATAAAAGTATATAAATATAGAGACATGTATACAAATGAATACATATGTCCACATACATATGTATGGCTGTAGGCATGCATATGTTTGGATATCTTATTCCTGGAGACATCTCTGTTCTGCTGACCCTGTGATAGAGACAGCCTTGCCAAAGCTCTCTGGCTGAAATGACCTAATTCAGTTTACGTCAGGAGTGTGGGGTGAGGCCGGGCCACCCTACTGCACACGCAGCCCCAGCTCACACAGCCTGGAGTCACTGGCAGCCCCACCAGTGCCCGGGGAGGCTGCGGCCAGAGATCCTCCTGCTCCAGGGAGCAGAGCAGCCGTGGCCAAGCATCCCCCCTTCCAAGGCAAGCTGAGTTGGCATCCGCCCTGCATTGCAGGAGTATTCACTGAGGAGCATGCAACGCCCCGAAAAGGCATTGTCTCATCCTAACGCTAAGGCTGATCATGTTGCCATTGCTGGTGGCGGCCACGCACTGGCTGCTCATGCCAGGGCAGAAAGAGGGGGGCAGCTGGCAATTCTGACACCTGGCTGTCAGGGAGCATCGGTGGCTGCTGCCACTTCTACACTGGGGAGGTGGTGGTAGGAAGCCGCTTGCTGCCACCTCTCTTTCTGCACAAGCATCCCCAGAGCATCAGTAAAGTGGATGACCTTGTCCTGAACTCTGATTTACTTGGAAAAAGATATGTCACTAAATATTGACTCATTCTGCAATGAGACTCATACTTTCCAAACAGCTGCAGGTCTCTCCTACCCTCTGAAATATTCATGTGGGGGAGTGACGTGGAATATGTTCCCCTCTAAAATGTTATTTTCATTTGATGCATGTGCTAATGCATGTGAAATACCACCATTGAGATTATCCTGGACTGTCACATGTTGGAGACTCTGTAAAGTTTGTTTCTGTAATGGCATTTCTTGCTGTTAAACACTGTAATCAATGTTTTAAAAATGAAAAGCAGACAAACAAATATTGGGAAAGATTTGCTTGAGACGGGGTAAACAGCTCCTGGGGGAAAACCATTTTTATTGCCCTTAGTTTATGAAACACTTCACAGAGGTGTGAAGATCACACATGGGGGTACAGTTCTGACTATGAGACGTCTGTAAGTCTCACAGTATGTTTGTAGCAGAGGTAGAATATCTTTTATTGATTAGGCGTTAAATAATTAAGGTTAATAACATGCTGATGGAGGGGATGGGGTGGTAGGGCTGTGTCCAGACTGAAGCACCCTGCTCTTAGCCTGCCTCTTAAACTGCTCTAAAGTAGATTTACACAACATCTTGCCTTTGCCTGTAAGATTCATCCGTGCAAGCTGAGCTGTGTCTTGGACCTCCCTGTCTCCCCTTGCAAAGCAGGGCAGGCCTTTGCCCATAAGAAAGGGAATTTAAAAGAAAAGAAAGGGAATTTAAAAGAAAAACAAAAGCCAAGCCCCAGGAAAGGGCACTGGAAAGCTCACTCGCTCCCTGGTGACTCACTTCCTCGGTGGCTGCGAGCAGCAGCCACGGCATGAACCTGAACCAGGATGTAGGTGGATGCCACAGGCAGCCGTGGGCACACTGTGGCTGCACGGGAGGTCGGGGTCTCGGGTGGCAGGGCCCTGGCACACATTGCTGTTCCCATCACAGGAGAGGCACCTACCAGACTCCACACAGGTGAGGGACCGACATTTGGGGACAATTTTTGAGAACTCCTGGCTGTTTGTGACAGTGTTCAGGGTGTAACCCATACCAGAGCCGCAACCTCATTTCCCACTGGTTCGGTAACTCCAGAGGTGCCGGAGGCAGGCGCGGGAGGAGGCGCTGGCAGGGGGGTGCTATGGGAGCGGTGACTCGGTGGAGCGTGCTACCAGCCCCGGGGCACCCGGCCACCACGCGGCTCTGCTGTGGCAGGCGTGGGCACGCGTCAGCCGCCACGCGCCTCCCTTCTGCTGCTCTTCCTCTTTAAAAATGATGAAACTAGGTTGTTTGGAGTATTATTCACAGTCGTATTTCACCAGATAAACCTGGATGTTGGGTGTGATGCGAGGAAAGGTGCAAAGGTAACAACTCAGGGAGTTGAAAACTGTTCTTCCTACCTGGTGAAAGCACGTATGAATTTCACTCTCACACTGTGACATGGGTACGTACCTCTGGCTGGCCCTCTGCCTCTGGCTGGCACTACTTGCCTAAGATTCATTGCCATTTTATACTTCTTGAATATCCAGCTTGGACAGATCAAATCTTTGATGTATTCCTACCAACCCTGTGTGTGAACAGGGGGAAGTAAAGAAGCACTCGTCAGGACAACAGTAATTAGTTGCAACTTCCAAACTGAAATGCACAATTAATGCTGTGTCACATGCTAAGTATCAGTCATACAATGAGAGGGTTGTGACGGCAATTACGAATTCCAGAGTTTTAAGGCAATTGTTGTGCCAAAAATACCGCTCAGCTTGTACAGATTGTCCTGGGCAGTATTAATCCACTCTGCAGCATCAGACAGAGGGACTGTTTCTAACTCTCATCAACTTTCTTGCAAAATTTCTGATCTCCAAAGAGTTGACAGTCCTTCTGTCCTGGAGCACATCTCTGGGTAATAAAGTAACTCTGAGCCCAGATGAGAGTCAGCTCTCTCCCTGGAAAAAGCAGTCAGTGAATATTGGAGGGCCTCCTGCTCACCTTCCCTTGCTTGAATTCTCCTCCTATGCAACCTCCAAGAGCCCCTTCCCTCCCTCTTGAGCTTCTCCTCTTCCATGGAGAGCGGTAACCAGATGTGCAATAGGAGGCCAAGGATCCAACCCATTGACCCATCAAAGAGGAAGAGGACAGCGGCGGCGTCAGCTGAGCAGCACTTCCCTCTGCCACAGTCACCATCAGGCTGTGTGAGTGTTGCACACACTGTTGCTGAGTGTCTCTCTCTGACAGCACCTGGGAAGAAAGATCCTCACCTGTTTTTCAAACCTGGAATGTGGAGAGCCCCACAGGTCCTGTGCTCTCCTGTGCTCAAGGGGCTCAGAGCCTGAGAGCTTCACAAAATCATGTTTCCTTGCTCTTGGAGTCAAATACAACCAGCAGCCCTTACCTGATACCTACCAGTTTGGGGAACAGATCTCAGGCTTGCCTGTGCCAGTGGAGATGCGTGAACAAAACTGATCTGTGCCTGCCTCAGCACCCACAGCTCAGTAATGATGTTCACTGAGACCACTTGGTCACTCAGCTTGTCCATGGATACTCTCCCTCCATTACTGCACATCTAAAATACCTGTCCCAGATCTGAAGCACTTTTCATAGAATCATAGAGTGGTTTAGGTTGGAAGGGACCTTTAAGATCATCGAGTCCAGCCATCAACCTAACATTGACAAAACCACCACTAAACCATGTCTTTAAGCACCACATCTTTTGATACCTCCAGGGATGGTAATTCCATCACTTCCATGGGCTGCCCGTTTCAATGTTTGACTACCCTTTGGGTGAAGAAATTTTTCATACTATCCAATCTAAACTTCCCCTGGCACAACTTGAGGCCATTTCTCCTTGTCCTGCTTTGCTTCTTGGGAAAAGACCCCTACCTCATCACAACCTCCTTTCAGGTAGTTGTACAGAACAATAGGATCATAGAATCATAGAATGGCTAGAGTTGGAAGGGACCTTAAAGATCATCCAGTTCCAACCCCCCTGCCATGGGCAGGGACACCTCCCACTAAAGCAGGTAAGATCTCCCCTCAGCCTCCTTTTCTTCAGGCTAAACAACCCCAGCTGCCTCAGCCACTCCTCATAAGACTTCTGCTGTAGATTCCTCACCAGATTCATTGTCCTTCTCTGGACACAGTCCAGCATGCCAATGTCTTTCTTGTAGTGAGGGGCCCAAAACTGAACACAGTACTTGAGGTGCTGAATGAACACAGGGAGATGATCACATCCCTAGTCCTGCTGGCCATGCTGTTTCTGATACAAACTTGGATGATATTGGTCTTTGTGGTCACCTGGGCACACTGTTAGCTCATATTCAGCTGACTGTTGACCAACACCCCCAAGTCTGTTTCTGCCAGGTGGCTCTCCAGCCACTCTTCCCCAGGCCTGCAGAGCTGCATGGGGTTGTTGTGACCCAAGTGCAAGGCCCTCCTGAACTTCATACCATTGGCCTTGGCCCGTTGATCCATCCTGTCCAGGTCCCTCTGTAGAACCTTCCCATCCTCAGGCAGATCAACACTCTCTCCCAACTTGGTGTCATCTGCAAACTTACTGAGGGTGCACTCATGGTCACCTCTGAATGCAGAGAAAGGCTGGACTAGCTGGCTACCAAACAAGGGGCAAACAAAAAAATTATGTTCTCACTGAAGCTGAAGTTTAAAATCCTGGCTCTTTTAATATGCTAGCTTAATATGCTAGCTAATTATGCTAGCTTAAGGCACTTATTAAAAGAGGGAGCTCAGTGTGGGTGCAGATGGCGCAGGGGCTGCGTTCCTGTCAGAGGGAGGAGAGGGAGGGGGACCATGAGTGTTTCAGTTTCCCCATTAGCACCGCTCTTTTTGATTTTCAAGAAAGCAGACTTGTTTTTCTCACCAGATCCCTCCTGCCTCTATACTCCAAACTCCTCATGGCCTCTTATTGTTTTCCCTGAGCATTTTGAACTGAATGCTGCTTCCAGACCTGCCCCCAAGCCCTGCTGGTACTGCTGGATCAGCTTATTTAACCTTTTGCCCCTAACGGTCCTCTTACAATATTTACTGCTCAGATTTTAAATAGTGGAAGATCAATTTAATTCTGCATCTTTTTCACACAGTAATTGTATTAAACCTCTGAATCCTGATGCAGTATTATCAAGCAGCTTCTACAGTGACAGGGCCTGACCCACACACTGCTGATTTCTTTTGGTTTGTGAAAGTTGAGCAGGACTCAAGAAAAAGCAAGTATTATTTTCACTACAGACCTTCCCCAGGTCACTCAACCAACACCTACAAGTGCCATTATTATTCTGAATGGGGAGGCAGCCCCATCCCAGCATTACAAACTGGCTTGAGAAAATTACCAATTTTTTTTTTTTTCAGGTAAGCAGCTGAACCAAAATGTTAATCAAAGAAACAAAGGTCAGAGTGAGCAGGATGTAAAATTTGCAGGTGTTCCTTTTAGGTTAAAAAAGCTTTGTCTGCCTAAGACATCCCCTCTGATCCAAAGCAAAACATTTTCTTTCCTTGCATTTATAAAAACAAAAATAAGGAGAGGGTCCATACACAGATCTGTTTCTACATACCCAAATTTGTCCCTCACCAATACTACCTCATACAGCAGGTGGGAAAGGCTGCAAAATAAAGGAAATTTAAATCCACATCTGCCATTTACTGTCAGTAGAGGCTTCCTTGGAATGGGCTGGCCCAGAGGGGTTGGAGACAGCCATATACTTGGGGGCCAAATGCCTTGGGAGACATTCCAAGGGAGGGTTCCTCCAGCTCTTCTCTTCACCCCCCACCCCCGAGCAGGTTTCCAGGAAATCGTGTGAATAAAAGCCATTGTAAGGAGAAAGGAGAGAGGGTCATGGAGACAAGCTGGAGAGGATGATGGCAGTCAGTGCCACACTGACACGTCCTCCCTCCGAAAGCAGCTGTGTCCCCATTGTGCTGGGTGAATGACAAGGCTCTGCCGGGATGTCACGCTGACCCAAAGCATTGATGCTGTGTCCAATTGACCAATAAATCATGTCTTGTTCGGGGACGCTCTCCTGAATAGCTGGGTAATTGCTGCTCCCTAATGGGTGAGGTTTCATTTGGAGTAGATATGAGCTTCTGATGCCTAGGGGTGAGCGTTTTTCAGTGGTGCAAACTGGAAGAGCCTCCAAGCCGGGGCCAAGAGCATCCTGCAGCATCCCCTTTCTGTAGGGGGGAGAACTGGCACCAACAATTCATCGTGGGTTTTTTTTATTTGTTTGTTTGTTTTTCTAGCAATAACTATTTAGGTCAAATTTATGAATGGTTTTGGGATGATTGAATTACTTTTGGGGGAGAAATTGCCATTTCCTTCTAAGAAACTGTTGAGATCTCCCTCTTAAATTACTATTAGCAGCTCTGAGGATCCTTTGGGCAGGTGGAGACTATATAGAAGAGACAGAAGTAAGACAGAACATTTTCCAAGCAAAGATATAATTAGGGATTACAGAGACTGATCCTACTACATAGTATAATTAGGAGATTACGGCATGGCATTGGCCTGGATTAGACTTGACAGAAAAATCTCTACCCTGCTATATAAAACCTCCCAGGTTTTGAAATGGAAACCTGTAAACAAAAGGTCTTCACTGTCTTAACCCCACATTCTACAGCAGCCTGATGCTGCTAAGGCTCATGTATTCAGGGGTGAAGGGAAACTTGTGTGGTCTCTACGGTTAGAGGTAGAGAAACCTCTGCTGGGAGGTGACCATGACCTCTGTCTTCTTCCCTTTCTCTGCAGGGAAACTGGTCCCAGCTGAGCCTCCTTTGGTGTCCCCAGCCCTCCCCAGCCAAGCCTTTCTCTGAGCCCCTCCCAGAGTCTGAAGCACAGGGCTGTGGGGCTTGAGGACCCCCAGCTATGGCTTGTGGGCAGGTTCCTGCTGGGATCTCTCCTAGGGTTTGGGAAGAGGCTTGAAGGGCACCCGCTACCTGTCCAGCCCTGGGCATCACATGGGAGGACAGAACCAACCCCTTACACAGTAAGTTGGGCCAAGGATGGGGATAGGTGGGCTGGTGGCAGGGAGAGAGGGGGGGACCCCCCTGTGCACAGCTCTGATATCGCAGAGCCCTGCGTCAGCCAAGACAGCCCCTAAATCAAATGAACACAAATAAAACAATGAGAATCAGCTACATGGGTTACATTCCCTTGCCTCCTACACTAAAGCATTTCTAAAATCAATAACTTGCCCCCCAAAATTAAATCGTAGCTCAAAATGGACCATCATCAGGATAGGCTTGGTGTGGTCCTGGTAAATTAGTTGATTAATTCTTGGCAAAAGTCAGTAAAACACTCCAGTGGAGCATGCCCCAAATCAAGCATTAAGACCAATGATGCTATTCAACCACAGCATTTTTTGGGGTGCCTAAAGCTGTAGATTTCCCAAGGCAAAGAAGGGAGCAGAGAAGCGCAGTGTCCTCCTGCAGCTCCAAGCTCTTTGCCAGGGATTTCTTTGTCAGGCAATATGGTTGCAGCAGCAGTGCTGCCCAGTGCCCACAGCATCTTCTTATCTCCTCATACCACTTGTTTCTTTTATCTAGTATTAATTCTTCAGCACAGAAGCCACCTTTTTCCTGTGCTTTATCTGTTACTTGTTCAGCATAGATTGCAAATGTGAACAACTCTTAGCAGTTCTCTCATTACATTATGTACTCTCCAGCACACAGGTGGATGATAAAATAATAACCTGCATCTTACAGTCAATTAACAAGAATAAATTTGTGGATGAACACATGTGACAAAAGCCCAGTGTGAGATGGCCTTGCAGCCTCTGCAGATCCACTTCCTGCTTCTCTTTCCGACACTCAAAAATCAATGTATAGTAAAGTTTCAACAGCCTTCACATGTAACTGCCAGATGATAAGAAATGATCTTGACCAAATCAAAGGTTTCTTTTACTTTTGGGAGCATTGATTTTAACAAGGTCATTTGTCTTTCTCTTGCCGTGCAATCACAGAATGAAAAATTGCAGAATTTACAGAAAATAGATAGTCATCAGCACATCATCTTGTCAGACTATGATTTGTCTGGAGACGAATGACTGTCAGATTTCCTCAGCCTGGGAAGCTAAGCTGAACGCTGCCTGTCGTCCAGTAGTTTTGCTAAACTTCCCAGGATTCCCACCCACCACACAAGATATTCAGGATACTAAAATGAAGATATTTAAACATTTGCTTTAATTAAAAATCATTCCAAACCGAGTGTTTGGATTCTCAGATCCATGCTCTCCTAAGGAATTTTGAACTGTTTTGTAATTTTATCTATAATATGAACGAAGTCTTTGTGACACACCATAGGTTTGTCAGCAAACATAATTGTCCCTCCTCTATACTGTATGTTCCTTGGGCAGGATTATTAACCCCGTGAGTACCTTACTTAGCCTTTTGCTATCTGACAAGTCAATTCTTGAGTTATTTGAAGTTGTAATTAATGAAGGAAGATTTAGAACTATAAAAAGTAATTTGTGTACTTCTATAAAAGCAGCTATCTGGGGGATATTAAATGACTGTGATGCACAGTCAAGAATAAAAGGTAACACAGAAAATTGGAGCTGTCATTTCATCTCCCATTAAGAGATTAATTAATTTTCCTTGACAGTGATAGCAACTGAACTTCAACATAACGACACATGATCCAAAGGCAGAAAAGCTTCTTTTAGAAGTGCATATAGATAGTCATCTGCTTGAGATCCTACAAAGTAGGTAGATTTTTTTCTCCCGCATTTGGCAGCAGGACAATCAGGTGGTTTGTCAGAGGCTGCAGAAAGGCTCAGGAGGGCCTGAAATCAGAGTGCTTCCCTCTTTCCAGAGTGGTTTTTTTGTTATTGTAACACATTGAAGATCTTGCTGTTCCTAAAATACCTGCTTGCTTAGGGGAATGTTAAATGTAAGCCTTCTCACTTGTGTTTGGGAATAATTAAATCCTGGGAGAAAAAAAAAAGTCCTTTTGTATATCTAACGAAATGACCTGGAAAGATCTGTAAAAGAAAGCCCACAACTGCATGGCAATCTTGTTCTGCATAATAATCCTGACGTTGTTGCACGGTGGCTGCTTTGGGGTTCACCCAGAGCCCCTGTGACAACTTGTTCTCCCAATGCCCCCCGAAATGCCACTTGTGCTGCAGCGACCCCCAGCCCCGCAGCTCAGCCGCACAATTTAAGGGACCCAACTTGACTTCCAGGAAGCGGGATGAGCGTCTCCAGCAGCCCACGCTGATTTTCCAGCAGATGGCAATAACCCATAATGGGTGAGCGGGAGGAGCAGGGGGGCTTGCACACCAGTGGGGCAGGAGCCTCCCCAGCAGCCCTGCCAGATCCCGGTGGCAGCGAGAGAGGGGAAAAGCAGGGAAGAGAGAGCAAGCCAATGAATAATAGATTACTAAGATCTATCCAGCTAGAAAGTGCATACACAGGAGAGGGGAAGAGTGCATAATTCATCTATAATTGCTTGGGGGGTGTGTGGTGGATTTTAAATAAGGAAGAGAGATGGGTTGCATGTTCCCTTTGTTTCTTTTCTAAGTTTTCCAGCGGTGGGAGCGGGCTCGTGCTCGCCCTCCTGGGCCTGACCGTGCGAAGGTGACCCAGTGCCCGTCATGCCATCTGTCAGGCGATGCGGCCGCTCACACATGGGATGCCAAGGCCTGACTGAAGCATGACCTAAAAATGACTCTTACCTCTAGTACCGCAGGCAAAAAGGGGTGAGCTTTAAAAAGACAGGGACAAAATCCTGGTAGTGTCCTGGCGATAGCTACTTTCATAGCTTCTGAAAATACTCTGGAGGAACTATCTTGTGATTTGTGGTAAATCGCCCTGCTCACTTTGCAAACCATCTATTTTATGTGAGGTTGGCTTTTGTCACCACAAAGGGAAACCTGTTTAACTTTCTCGTGTTTCTCCGAAATAAACAGGGGAACAGGAGAGAACAACGGAGGCTGGCTAACCTGGAGTCTATAGAGAACGTTTCCTTGGGAATAAAGCGTGTTTGTGTCTAGAAGTGATGATTTTATGTGATAAACTTACACCCTGCATTTGTCGAGATTAAAGGCCTCAAAATTCTTACTGGCGTTACAGAAAGCGAACACAAATATAGACCCACGCTGTCAGCTCAGAGGTCTGTTTGTGCCAATATCCCACCTCTAAAAGTCTGAAAATTCAAGCTTTTCTGGAGGAATAGCAAATGAGACAAGGTGCCCTGGATTTCTCTTTGTGGGGGGAGGTACAGAAGGCTGGTCTATGCTGTAAAACTCGAGCGTTTATAACTGCTGTTGTTCTACAGCTACCTGCGTAAAGCTCCTTTTGTTTTCTCATCTCCCTACACTCTTGGCCTCAGTGAAAGACTTTGGCAGCAAGTATCATGTTCTAGTTTGTGTGAAAAAAATTCTCACTTTCTGCTTTGTAACATTTCTATATCAGGGAATGTTCCCTTCTTTTTTTTTTTTCTTCCTTTTCTTTTCACAGAAAAGCGCAATTAGAAACTTTTGATCTGTGTTCTCCTTACTGTGATGTTACATTTTTGTTATTGCATTTCCAAAAAAAATTTTTCTTCAGTCTCTTAAAAAAAGGTGTAATCAAATCAGAAGAATGGGCAATACCCACTCATAAAACATGCAGAAAAATATTGAGCAGCTCTTATAAGAAAAGGCAATTCTTCCATTTTTGTGCCTCCCTTACCCTCTTCCAAGAAGCAAATTGAAAGGGCTGAGGAAGATAATTGTTTTGGGTGGGTATGTGATTGAGATCTTAATAATAATGTAATTGAAAGAGCACTAGGTGAAGACTTACATCTATTAAAAAATAGTAACTTTTTATTATTACCCACCACTGCATCAGCAGAACTGTTTTAACTTCTGCTGGCTCGACAGCTTCTCAGCCTCCACAACAACGACCTGCTTCATGATTATTTCTGAATTACTGTGTGTTCAGCATCTAATGAGATCTCGGTTTGTGGCACACGGGGAGGATGTGGGCCAGGCTACCAGCTCTGCCTTTAGTTTATTCTTCTGTTGCGAGGAAGCTGATGCAGGTAGGTGAGTGTGTATCATTCTGTGCCAGATGGACTGGCGTGAAAAACTGCTGCTTGAGAGACCTGCTCTTGCACTTTATTTTCTGATGAATAGACAAGATGCTTATAAATACTGTGTTTATTTGATGATCACTTATGGTTATTAATGCACAAAACAATTTCCATTAAACAATTAAAGAGCAGGAAGGGATGATATATTTCCCAGTGAATAGTGAAATCACAACAAATCTGGTCTCATTCATTCAAGACCTTCATAGATTTGATCTGAATTCATTTGAACGATGCTGCCTAGGGAGAGCAAAGGAAAAGCAATGTCACTGTATTCCCATCACGGAGCTGGGGGAGGGGGCCGCCTCTCTTTGAACATTTGCTCTCAGACTGAAAGAGGCAGGTTCAGTGTCTGCTTGAGGGGATTTAAGCCCCCTCCGCCACCTCTTTCTTAGTCCTTCCTCGCTAACCGCCGTGCCGTTAAATATTCTGGGGTGCTTGCAATCCTGTTGCTGCTGTTCCACTTAGCATTAATAATTAAATCTTCACTGGCAGAGGGACTGAGCTTCAGATACCTCCATCCTCGAGGAGTGCTCTGGGCTGGGAAGCATTCACAGCCTTTGTTGAAATGACTGGTCGTATATTTTCCACACCCCAGAACGGTGCCAGGCGGGGGGACAGTTTAGAGTCACTGTCTCACAGTTAGGATGCTAATCTGGAGGAGACGGTAAACATGATTTTAAATCCAGTTTCTGCTTCATTTGAACTGAACTACAAGCTCTTTGTTTTGCCATTAAAACTCTCGCATTTAAATTTGTTTTGACCCAAGCCGGGGCCTGTTTTTAATTTTGTTTTCCTCCTTACTTTTTTTTTTTTTTTTTGTCTCAGCAGGAAGCCTGAGAACTCTCCCTCCCTTTTCATTAATTGCAAACATAATGATAGCAAAACTCTGAGCCAGCGAACACCTCGCACTTGGCTTTGGAGTTTATTCATCCCTAAGGTACAGCTATTATTTCGTAATTGGAAGCACCTTCTAGGTATCCTTTTATCAGCAGTATAATAGATCCTTAGAGCTCTGCTACTACTTCCTTGTGAACCTTCCTCGGTCTTGACAGCTTTTATCTTGGCTCAGCTGTTTGCAGCGGCTCTGGGGCTCCTCCCTTCCAGGACATAGTTTCATCCCAACCGAAACCGGCATCCCACACAGCGTCGCTCTGTCCCTCGGGCAGGCAGGTGCTGTGCCATACTTCTTCCCACTCTGCAGGAAGAGACCGTGACCTCAGTTATGTAAAGCAGCGGATGGAGCTTGCATATTATGCACTGCTAAAGTCATAATCGAGAAGCACAAGGCTTCTAGCCTTCCTAATTAGGAACTGAGCTAATTACAACTGCCTACGATGTCCATATATTGAACATGGTTTTATTTAATGGGCTTCAAAGGAGATACAAGCCTCTCCCCCTTCCAAAAATATTTATATTTGCCATCAACATTTTCACTAAAATATTTATTTATTTTGTTATTGATTGATTTCTTTTATTAAATTGAGACACGACTTTTCAAATGAAGTCTGTGATTACATGAACCGATGTTTTTCATGAAAAATAAGATTATTTGGCGATTGGCTTAATGACAGTGATGCAGGTGAGAAATTTTCACAAATGTTTTAGGGAGTTCAAGCACAGTTGAAGTCTGAGCCTGCGGGAAAAGGATTAGACAACAGCTAGAGGCAGGAGTTGTGATACAGTGCCACAGCTTACACGGTCTTTCTTTTCCCCCTGTTATGGTTTGAGAAAACCCATAACAATTTATTGTTGTGCAGATGATTATTCTATCACCTGTTGAGCCCTCCCCACCCAGGAAAGGGGAATTGGGGGACGCAAAGAAACACAAGGGTTGAAATGTAAATAGATTTAATAGAATAAGATTAAATAACTAACAATAATACTACAGAACCAGTATTAATCCTGACACTGATATAAGATTTACAAGAATTATACTCAGCCAATTCCATCAGCAGGAGCTGTGCCCCCCCCAGCAGCAGACAGCAAATGTCAGACACTGTGAGCGAAATGGCTTCAGGAGGAAAGGGAGGCTTTGGGGGTCGGGCACTGGGGCAAGGAGTTGTCTGGATCACCGCCATCAAGGGAGAGCCAGCTATGCAGCAAACTTGTTTCATTTCTATTAAATGTGATGTTCATGGCTTGAAATGATGCTGTTGGCCATCTTGGGTCAAATGCCCAGGCCTTGCTCCTCCTCGTCCCTGTACCTGGCAAGGCTCGAAAATGCCGAGACCTCGAATCTCACAAAGCCTGGCTAGTCATAAAGTAAATATTTTCATCAATTCAGACACTAGAGTCTTCTAGAAGTGGAATTTTCCCAGCATCAGAAGAAAAGTTAGTCCTGGGCCTCTCAACCCAGGACACCCCCTTTCTTTATCACAGAGCAATTGTAAAATCAAGCTATGATCTACTCAAAATGTTCAAGGCATCCTTTACACCAGCTCCGGGTGTAAACCTGTGCTGGGCAGCCAAAATGCTACACATTTCCATTCTTTCTAATGGCAAATAAATGTTACCATTTAAAAACCACATAGAAATAACGAAACCCCAACCAATCCCCTTTTTTATGAGTTTCTCCCATGGTTTGCTCTCTAGTGAAAAACTTGAATGACTCATTTCTGGTGAGAAGCAGCTGAGACAACAGAACTAACGGCAGCTTCAGCTGTGTCACCTACAGCGTTATTGCTATGCCAGCCTCAGAGCAATGAAATACTTTGCAGGGGTTTCTTTTCTTTTTTCAATGGAAAACGATTGTGCAAACAGAAAGAGCAAGGAAAATCAGCACAGAAACCTGCAAGAAAGCAAACATACAACAAAATGAGGGCTTGGATTCCTGAAGATATCTCTATTTGAAGAAGGAATGACAGGATTGGCAAGAGTTTGGTCCCTGAACTCCAGTGACTCCTTGGGAATGGCCACGATATGCTGAAATTACAAAGAACTCTGAGCCAGCACATACTTTCCTTCATACCAGCCCACTCAGGGACTTGAAATAACTTTTTTTTGGTGAGAAGCATAAAGCAGAACTCAAAGAAAGAAACACAGCGTGTCATGGAAATGTCATAACCTTCTACCTGACTCCTTCTGCAGTAGCTATTGGCACAGAAGGCTTGTTTTCTCTTTTAGGAGGCAGAATTAGATAGAGAAGAGCATGTGCAGGGGCTATAATGGAACAGAGGAAATGGAGAAGGAAGAATAAAAGGTGGCACCTGTACTAGTAAATTAAACATGGTCACAGGCACTGGAACTTGATCATCTATACTGTGAATTTGTTAGAACAATCCTTCCCATGGTTTTGGTCAGAGGTTAGCTTGCCCTCTCCCACAGACGTTCTGCCACGAGACCTTTCCCAATAGGCAGCTTAGATGCGAACACCAGGTTTTGAAGAGTGTTTAATAGTATGGCTGTGGGCCCTCTGGGCTGGTTTGGCCTCATTGTCTAAGAGATGCTCAGGCCTGTTTAATGCACCGTGTAGGCACAGCCATAGGGAATTCAGGAGTTCATGTCTTTCTTCCTTTGATATAAGCAACCAAGTCACATCTTTTCTCTAAATGTATCTAACAGCATTTCCAAATGAGTTAGATTTTTTTCCTGATTCTAGTGCTCTGTCTTAAGCCATTAAAATTCTCCACCCTCTTGATGGCAAAAAGCTTTAACAGGAAAAAAAAAAAAAAAAGACCAATTTGCATCCATTTTGCTTAGAAGGAAAAGCTTTATTGGTGTTTCCCCTGATATATTTACAGAGACGGATCAAAACTCCTCTTCATCTTTGTTATGTGAAATACGAAAATAGTTAGGGACCTTGCAGAAGATGGAATGCACTGCTCATATTATTTCAAATAGTCTCTTCCATGCTGAATGTTAAAAAAAAGTATGCTTTATCCTTGCTGCTACTGGCTATTCCAGTTCTTCTCTCTGTTACGGTTAGAAAGCACCTCCTAATTTCCAGTTCACTTCTACTCACAGCTCTAATGGGAGACCCATCCTGCACATACAGTCCTGTAGCAGCAGCTTGCTTGGTCACACAGCCACTAAAACTGTGCCTGTACTTGTAAATAAAACAAGCCAAGGCTGTCTTTTGGCCCTGGGGAACTGGCAGCATCCATCAGCTAAACTCTTCCACCCTCAAAACCAGAGTGGGTGCATCCAAAGTTCCTCATGGGAACAGTTTCTCGTTTTCTGTGCTAATTCTTAAACTGCTTGAACATGGAGAAATTCAGTTTGGCCAAAACCATGTGCCAAACCCTTGCCAGGGAGCATGCAGACAGTGCAACGTGGTGGGTGGCCCTGTTTGTTTCCAGCAGAGCCATAGCCTTGGACTGTGACTTGCAAGAACATCGACTGAGTCAAATACCACAGTTCCCAGACAGAATATTTTTCTGAATCACTGGGATCCAGAGAGCGAAACCTCTTCCATCAGGATTGCTCTGTAGCTGTGTTGTCTTCAAGACCAACCCCATTGTGACCAAGTAACATCTTTAAGAGAAATATCATGGTTATAGAACAAAAGATTTCAGACAAAAATGGAAAGCTAACATACGCATGTCTACTTTTCTGAGGATAGATAGGATTAAATTCACTTTGGACAGCTGAAAATTAAAATTGTAATTCACCCCATTTTTTCTCATGAATTTGTCTGATTCTTTTGAATATGGACATTTTGGCATTCACTAATTCCAGTAGCAATGGTTTCCATCCTTAACTACATCAACAGACTCTAGAGTGCAATTGTTCCGGTCACATACGGGTGCCTTCTTTAAGATGAGAAGAATTACTCTCCAGACTCTTTTTACTGTAACAGATACAATTCCACTGACTCTCCAGGGAGCTTAGACACCTACCTCTGATGTAGACACAAGCTAATAGACACCCAAAAATCTTGGGCAGGATGAATCGCTCCCCTGACTTTTAGCTATATGTGTTAAGCAAAGACATCCCACCCGGTCTACCAGTTTCTGCACTTCCTCAGAAATAACATTCACCTTAAACCAGACAACTTCACTGTGACAGGACCTTGAGAAGCCTCTCAAGGCTTCTTGAGGAGTTGTACAGGATCAGCATTGCCCAGAATGAGTTTGAACTTCCAGTTTCGAGGGCCCAGAAGGGAGCACATTGGGCCCTTGCACTGGAGCAAATTCTGAACTTGTGTGATTTGGGGAACCAGAAACTCCTTTGTGCATCTTCTCCAAGCCTGAAATTTGTGCAGTATAATAAAATTAAATTAAATATAAATAAAACATACAAGCTTATATTTTGTTCTTTTTGCACAGCTATGTAATTTCTTTCTATTATGCCTATCGGTGGTTCTTAAACCAAATTCCTTCCTTTTTGTTAGACAAAAAAGAAGCTATTTGAAATTAATGACCCTGGTGTAGGACCCTCCTTGATTCTCCAAGGTGTAAAAGGAGCTTTTTGAATATCAATACCTTTCATTATAGGCTTATCCCAGGAAAGAGATATTGTTACTTAAGAGATTAATTGTGCTTTTTGCATGTTTTGTCTGCTAGCTCCAACCGTGGCTAGATAAAGATGTGACTGAGCTGTGCAGAGCTAAGGTTTAGCTTAGGCAAAGGTCTTAACACAAGGCAGCACAAAGAAATGTCCTCCCTCACCTGCTGTCTGCTTCAGCGATTCTGTCAGAAAATTATTTGGTACCTTTCTCCACTGTTAATTCTGTGCTGTGACTCAGAGGTATCTTTTCGTGCTCAACACAGAAGTGACACAGTTTGGAATACAATGCTCAAGAGGAAAGCGATGGAGGTAACTAGTGAGCCTGGTCTTGGCAAGAGCAGAATTAAAGGATCTGTGTGACCAAAACAAGCATTACTTTGTTCTTTGGTAATGCTTACAGTCAAATAGATGTAAGAAAATTGTTCTTTACTTGCAAACTGAGACTGCTAATACAAACAATAGGCACATTTGAATTTTTGTCACAGCTTCCACTGGATGATCTCAGAGATACAAATACTGAACATCACAATGACCATGTGGTCAATGAATAGAACAAAGTGAAAAAGCATGTGTTGACCACAGTCCGTTCAGTCTAATGCGATTTACAAAAAGTAATCTGCTGGCAAGATGGAAAAATCTTACAAATTCCTCTCCGATTTTTCATAGTAAAACAAATTATCTTCTCTGAACTGCGGATAAAAGTTCCTCCTTAAGGCAGAGAACATTCCTTTGTAGTGTCACGGTGAAAGAAGTTCTTCACTGAACTTTGGAGAAATCTGGTTCCTTTTTCTGTATTCTTTACTTTCTTTGTTCCCTTTTCAATTGATTTTCCTTATAATGTGTAGTTATATAAATAAAAATTGCTCATCTCTTAGCTGAGTCAGGAGATGGAGAGTAAATTGACAAGTTCATATGAAAAGCCCACAGTTTCTGCACTTTGTTAAAAAGTGCTTTTGTAGTAGCACGAAAGAACAGAAAGGAGGACTTTATTGTATGTATACGTGTAGGTGGTAAAAGTATTTTTAGATAGAGGTGAGAGGCTAGAAGCTGTCAAGAAACCGAGAGTAGGAGCAGAGTAGACAGGAGATGCCCGCAGTAATGTGCTTTATATCAGGCAAGCTGAACCATTTTATAAAATACACTTGTAAGTAAGATTTGAGGTAAAATAAGTGTTTTCTATTCATAGCAGAACCGTTTGCTTAATTAAGTGCGTTCAATTCTCTAAATTCAAAATGGCTTCTCTAGTGCATAGGACTTCTGAGGTTTTAAGACCAAATGCAGAGAATCAGTCTCTGAAAAAAAGGAGTCAAAACCCAAGAAGACAGCAAAATGAGCAAGGTGGATATTTGTGTACATGTGAGAAAGCTCTCTGTATTTGCCTTTTCAGTCATTTCCGAAAGAAAGAATCAACATAGTTCATAATGAGATTAGTCTGTTTGGTAAGCGGGGGTGGCAAACACTGAATAAACAACCCAGATTTAATACTGATCACGTTTTAAGCGGCACATTTCTGCTGGTTACTTAACATCAGCCCTGGCATTATGAGTAACAGAACAGCAACGTCCAATCTATCTCAGATACACAGCTCAAATTAATTAAAACATGACACGCATCTAGGATTACTGCGACTGAGGCATAAAATAAAGGACAGCTGAACTCGTAAGAATTTGAAATAGAGGACTCAGAAGAAAAAAGTATAGCAAAAAAGTAAAATGGGATTTCAAATTTAATAGGCTCAAACTGTTATACACATGACCCTGGCATTTCAAAACTGAATCTAAGGAGAGAAAGCACCCTTTCTGTATCTGAAGTGAAACACCAAAAATGTTTGGATGAAAGTCTGGATTTTCAGAATTATGAAACTTGTTTTCTACTGATCTGTGATTTATGATAGATTGTAAGTATTAGGTCAGCTTTTTTTCCACAATTGCAGCTTTTATAATGTCACTTTCTTAGGTGGCTTTTCCTGCATGTCTATATGGCTGCCGGTTTGCACAAAACTTCTGGGAGCTTAATTACCTCCGAGACAACTCCCTTTTGGCAAACATAGTTAAATTTGGACAAAGGTTTTGAAAGTCTGGTGTAACAGGACAGACAGACACAGTTCAAACACCAACTTTTCATAAGGAATCAGTTTACAAAGAGAGAGATGGGTGTCTTTGTGTACGAGTTACAATATGAAACATTCAGAATGCAACGGATGCATGAATTAAGATTCCTGTAGTTTCTACCATAACAGCTCACATAAACTACACAAAGCAACTGCGGTTGGCAATTCTTTCAATATGAGATTCATGAGGTCACTATGTGTTCTGGACCTTTCCACCTAACCTATACATACAGCCCCATCTGAGGTGTCAGTATGACAGCCGTCCTACTTCTCCAGCAAAAACAAGTCAGGGTGAGTAAAGGTTATGAACTCTGGCTGCTTCTGCGCCAGTGAAATGATGGAGAAATCCTTCACAGGCAGAGTACACAAGAGATGCTAAAATCGGAACTTGGGCTGGACAGTTTATTTGTAATATGGAATCTTTTGAGACTGCACTTGGGCAGGGACTCAAAATTACATATCTTCTGGCACCTTCGGCTCTATTATGCATGTTGATATTATGTGGGACCATTGGTTCAACACTGACTCAGAGGGATGAGTGCCTCAGACTGAATCACTAATGCCATATCCTGCAGCGCTCCAGTGAAGCCTTGGCACTAAGGAAGGATAATTACAATGTGGTTACTATGACTGATTTTTGAGATGCTTTTATGTATACCTCAGGCACGTCAGTAGCTAAAATGCAGCCAGCTTGCTCAGAAGTACCCAAGGGTCCTAAGTATCCTATATTCTACCACGAAGCCGGGCACACAGAGAGAATGTTATCAGACAAAAACATCCAACTGAACACCGTACCCTCAATTACTCTGTACTTTTTTCGCATATATATAATCTACAAAAGAAAACCTATGAATACAAAACTATTGTCCTTTTCCATGTTTCTTTCGCCTTATCATGATAAATAATAGACATCTATATGCAAGATGTTGTTTCCCTTACAATAGAAATGCTAGTCTTTAGCCTGTTTTCCCAGAGTCTGTGAATAACGGCTGAATGAGTAGATGGGACAGCGGTATCTGCTGTACAACACCAAGAGAATTTAAATAACGATGTTTTGTGGACAGACAGCCCAAAGTCAAATGATCCTTGGTGTCAAGGGGGCATTTTCACAAGTATTCAGGCTAAGACATACCAAAGTAAAGCTTTAAGATATTTGCAGTGTTTACTCCTTCTCTTGCAGGTTGTCACATACCACCTGATATGGGGCATCAAGGAAATATCGATGTGATATGAAGATGTGTCCACATGTTCAGTTATATCGATGTTATTTCCATCTTTTCCTCAAATAGTCTTTGTTTCTCCTTTTTCTTGCTGGCTCTCCTCAGGTCCCTTCCCACTGCCTTTTCTCCCTTCCCGTTCTTCCCACCTTTTGAGGATTTTACTATCTCCTTCCTTCTTCTGTGTGTTCAAATAATCGAAGGAAAGGCTAGGGCCGACACTAGTCTCGATCAGAGGAGCAGGGTGCAGACAGATTACGGGTCTCAGTGCCATTGTTTCGGGATGTTTGCAGACTCCTTCAGCTGCCGCTCCATCGCCACAGGCAGCTCACGCTTTCAAGGTTATCTTTGCAGCCATGAGGACTAGACACCGTTTTTTTTAAAAGAGAAAGATAAGGTGAGGTACTATTTGAAAATGCAGCGGGGGCCACAGAAATACCCACAAAGCGGATGTTCGACGACTTTTTACTAATACAAGAAGAGGTACCACGCAAGTTAACTCGGAACAACTGAACGGGGCTATTTGTTATTTCTTTTTCACGGGACGATGCGGGGCTGGAAGGGACCTCTGGAGATGGGGTAGTGCACC
>VZRU01007624.1:75630-91661 GCA_013398155.1 Pedionomus torquatus
CTTTCAATAATGAGCATTGTTTGGTAGAAATCAGCTGTGCAGAAATTAATGGCTCAGAAAGCTGTTTTTATTGCTCTTAGTCTGTAGTGAGAACATCAAGTTCCCGGGCTTTCACGGGCAAACAGGATTTCAGTTCACAAGACTGACTGTGGTTCTCCCCCTGCCCCCGCCTGCTGTGGAGTTCAGTTTTATGCAGTCTGTGTTATAATAAACTCTAAGTTACAGGTGGTTTCTCCTGAATTTGTAGGATGGGAAGTGAGTATGACCTTAATAATAATACCTTTGTGTAGGTGGTTGTCTGAGGGATTTGAGGTGATGGTATTCAGCCCTAGCCCAACCTCCAGTGTGTTTTCAGGATCCTGAATACAGATGTATGAGACGCAGAGGAATGCCTC
This sequence comes from Pedionomus torquatus, assembly GCA_013398155.1. NCBI lineage: Eukaryota > Metazoa > Chordata > Aves > Charadriiformes > Pedionomidae > Pedionomus > Pedionomus torquatus. The sequence continues at coordinate 76,026 of VZRU01007624.1, forward strand.
TCTTATGAGATTCTTCTTAGAGGTGGTTACATTATTCTTTAAAGATTATTCTCCGTTACCATTCCAGTCGTGAAGTACAAGTTCTGCATCTGTACAGTCTCCACCTCGCAGGCTTGCTGGCTGTAGAAATACTGGAAGATCCAGAGCCTACAAGGTTCCTGCATAAAGGAAGGATTTTTTAACAGCTAAAATAACTAAATGAACTGGGGGATAGACAGGTGACTGTGAGCAGAAGAATTTTCTAATGAGGATATAGGCAAATGATCCGGTCAAGAGAAAGATCAGGGCTGGGTAATGAATGTTTTTGACGATTTATGCAAAGAAATTCCAACTGTTAGGTGCAACTCTGGTGCAGAAGGTATTATAAGAATGGGATGTTAGTTTATGAACTTGAACTGAAGGAAGGCTGGAGGTAATTCAAGGAAGTAGGGCTTGAGAGGAAGCAAGCTCCTATTTAACTGGATTTAAATCTCTGTTGGAGATCTCTGCAAGTAGAATTGGAATTGAATGAAATGGTTCAGGAGTGCACAGCTGGGCCTGAGAGTCACTGATGCAGGGATAGTGCTTCAAGCTATGAGAATCACTGAAACATAGTAAAATTTTAGGAAAACAGTGTCATGCGTGATGTCCTGATTCCACAGGAAGGGCAGAAAATACTTCTCAGAGAGGCCAGGGACTGGGGGTGTGTGGAGGGAGGGAAATATTGAAAGAGAATTCTGCAGCAGAAGATGGATGATGCTTTGAAGAAGCAGACAGGACGTGTCAGCAGCAAGCAGTAGAGCCCCAAGTAATTGTTTTGAAGAAAGAAATTTATGTGTTTAGGCATGCCTGAACAGGAACACAAGTTGAAAAAAAAAGTTGAAACACAAGTGGAAGACGTTTAAAGTGGTCTTGAAAAGGAGCTTTGGGCAGTGTTTGCAGGTAAAATCTACTAAAGGCATGAGAGAGCAGGTGTGGAGACAGGGAAAAAGTTAAGTAATTTCAGAGATCATGTCAAGAATGGTTAGGTGTTATCTTTATGAGGATGGTACCTTGGAATAAAATTGCTACAAATTAGAATCTGCTTTCAGGAATGCTAATATGTAACCTTTGTGGAACAACTTCGTTTCTTATGAATGTTGCCTCACTTTCTATCATAGGAGACTTGGAACAAACTTCAGAGTAAAATACATTCACTGTCTTAATGTTACTTTTTATGCTCATTAAAAGTTACTTTTAGTAGCAGGCTGGGTTTAATCATTATAAATATAGACTGACCTATTTGCAAAGATTGTTCTGTCTTTCATCCTCTTTAGTAATTGACTATTGCATAAACTGTGAAGCACTAAAGGGGATTATCACTAGGATGGCTGTTTTGCTTTGATTAATTCTGAGCAGTAAAGGTCTTGCAAAGAGACCTTTCTGTCTTACCTCTGCAATTTCTGTGAGATTGCTGTAATTGTTTTTTGTTTTTGTTTTCTCTATTAAAAATTTTTTTTTTTTTTTTTTTTTTTGCATTTTATGTAGAAGATGTGAGAGCATGTCTTCTGGAGATCTTGGCATTCTTGTCTTTGCCACTTACTTGGAAGACTGGTGGCAAACCATTTGACTACCTTGTTGGTCAAACGTTAAACCTAAAATAAATGGCTGTTACTGGTTTTGTGGGGCCCAGAATTAATCTGCTTCTGTTACAAGGAATTTCATAGTAATTTTTGTTTCATTCATTTGCCCAAGGAATAGATAATTTGACATTATGAAGGAAGCACTCTATAAGCAAAAAGGTTTTTTCTTAATAGAACTGAGCGTGTTTGCAGATTCCTGGTGGCAGGTGTAACATGATACTTGGAATTATGTTTTAAGTGTTATCTTTTTAATCTTTTAACTCCTTAAAATCAGCATTTGTTATTCTAATGATGCTAAATGTTGAAATGTGCCCATTATAGTGAGGTGAAGAATAACTTTAAATGACAAGGAACTCAAAGCTTTATAACTTAAGGATTTTTTAAAAACATCAAAACCAATTTTTTCTTAATTCCAGTAACTGGTGCTAGAACTCTGTCACCAGCTTGAAATGTTTCCGAAGTTACATATGTAACGTCTGAGTTCTGTCTGTCTAGAACATCTAAGGAACACTTTTCCTGTCTCTTGTTATTTGTTTTTTTCCTGCCCAGTGGTAACATATCTGGATAGTTTTGCTTTACAGTGGTGCTGTTCGTGATCAGCTCTCTCTGTCTCCTGGAGTATTTCTGGATTTAGGTGCCCTAGAAGGCACTGTGTCCCACTAACATGGCCTACAGCCCCTGTGCTCCTCTGAACTCCACTGCTGCAAATCAGATTGGCCTTTTTTCACTTTCTTCTATTTTATTTTTAAAAAGTATTACCTATGTGAAGCAACTGTGGAAAAATCATAACGTGGGAGACGAGTTGGCTTGTTCCAGTACTGGTGTCCAAATGCTCAGCTGAGTAAGATACAGGTCTACTTGGTACCTGCAGTTTTGTGTTGTGCTTTCAGAATTGAAACAAAGACCTAGACCCCTGATAAAATCTTCAAGTATCAACAGTCTTCTGAATTTCCACCCCTGTTTATCCTAATTTCACGCCGAAAATGAGACAGGTGAACTTCCAAGGTAGCAACTTGTATTTGTAAACTTCTAATCCTAGCAGAACTACTTACTAGCTCAAATGAAGCTTGAGGTATGCTGTTTAAGGAATACCAGTCCTGATATGGAATTAGGTTTTCTGTTTTTCTTTTTGAAAAGTATGATTTCTAGTCTCCAGTATGAGCTTTGGTGCCTGCTGTTCCACCCTCCTTTTCCTTTGAAGTAGTACAAAAATCTCACCCTCCGCAGGAGTGACAGTAAAATCTCTATGGATGGCTCAGTAAAAACTTTAAGGAAAGGCCACCCAAGGAAGAGGAGTGGGTGTTTTGTCTATCTGCTGCCTGGACTGAAATCAGCGGGAGATACTGGGGACCTGCTTGTTCTTCCTTGGCTGCCCTTCTGTTACTTTTTAGGTGGGAACCTCCAGATACAAACCAAACTAAATTGCTTGGGTTTTTTTTTTTTTTTTAATGAACAAAACCCCCTTTGAAAATAATTGATTGTATCTTGTTCTTGCACATAACTGAATATAAACGATTGCATTTGGTATGTCTTTGCCTCATTACTGTCTAGGCAGTTTTTTAATATTGCAGTGCTTGCCTATGGAATAAATGTGCTGGTCTTTTGTCGAATTCTAAAGAAAGTATTGTTTGTTTCACAGCAGTGTGACAAAACAGTAGGGAACGTATGACTCGGTAGAATAAAATGCAGAACACTTTTTTCTTTTTCTTTTTTTTTTTCTTTTTAGGCAGCTCTCTCTGGAATAGTAGACATTTGTGCTTAAAAAAAAGAAAGTATAATCTGCGTGTATCTAGTACCCGAACAGCTGATATTTCTCTGACGTGCCTTGCCACATATGTTTGGTTTAAAAATGATGGAGAGCAACAGGTTTTGCTCTTATTTGGAGTTTGCTCTAATGCTAAAGGACAGTATTTTTGGACAAAACAGTATTTCAGGACAGTAAGAATTGAAGATTTTTTTGGAGGACTTTTGTGATGGTGAGTAATGGGGCAACATAGTGTTAGATTACATTTATTAATTTTTAACTTATTCTCTCTTAATATGGCTTCTGACTGAGTTCTTGGGAAAAGAAGGGACTTTTTAGGAAATTGTTTTATGGAAGTGCTAGGAGGGGAGCAATCAAACAAGTGTAGAGAATTTCAGTAGTAGGAAACAACACATCAAATCAAAAACACAACTCTTAATTCCATGGCATTTCTGTATTTTCAATGCTGTGCGGTTGGCAGCTGCTCTTATCTTGAAAAGTACATAATAGTGTTGAAAATAACATAGACCAGGTGAAAAGTATGAGCGAAGAAGTGGAATAGCTCCTGTGTGAAGGCTTTGCAAAAACCTTGCATACATGTTTAGTACAGAACATAGAGCACTCTGGGTTTTTAAGTTGGTATTAAAATTTTTGGTGCTAAAATGGCCGAGAGATTGTTGAGAAAAAAAATCACCTTAATTTTGGTATTTTTTTTCCTCCTTTTGAACATTTTTATCTGCTTGTCCTGTCTTTGCTTTTGTAAACTATTTTGACAGACTTTGTGCACATGTATGGTGATGCTTTGAAGGCTGACATGGTTGTTTGGAGTCTATATTTCAATTAATTCTAGTTCTCTGTCTCATAAAATGATTTTGTAAATGAAAGCTAAAAGTTTAGGAGCTGTCTGAATGAACTGAACTTATTGTTTACGTTGGGTTTTGATGTTACATTATCTGGCTTCAACTTCTGCTGGTAATCAAGTTCATGATTAGAATTTAGCAACTCCTATCTTAAATCTGAAATTACATATTAAGCTTTAAATTTAATTAGCATAGTTTAAATTGTTACCTCTTTAAATGGCTTGCCTGTGGCGTCTGGATAATCTTCATATCATACGGTTAAAGAGAACACAGGGAAGCTGCTTGATTTAAATGCAGTGCTCAAGAGCAGCGTTTTATCTGTTTTCTGGTGGTGCCTGGCATCTGCACTTGCCATCTTTCTCTTGCTTTCATGGATTATCATTCGGTGGAATCAGTTTGCTGTTCCTGTCACCACCTGACTCTGCAAATATTTGTTGCCAGGTCAGCACTGAAATGGAGTGGTGCTGCCTTAAGTGGTGTGATCAAGGATGTCAACAGCCCATACGTACTCCTTTATTGCCACTTTAATAATCATAAATAAGGTAGCGTGAAGTCAGCAGATCTGATGGACTGGAGATACTTTGTTTGCCTTTGTAGTGTCACTGATGTTCTGGGATTTTAGCACATTTGTTGCAGATATAAAAAAATAATAAAATGCTATGTCTGATAAAAATACTGGTAACAAACTTTCTGGACTCTCAACTGATTCTTCAATGTATCTAATGGTGTTGTATACACATTTTTTTTTTTCTAAACAGCTTGACAAATTGCCAGGATATTGTTTAGAAATGATACATGCTAAAACAGAAGTCTTACATTGTTGCATGTAACCATTGTTCGCTCTTGAAGTATTTAGAAGAAGCTTTATCCTGTGGTAAAGTGTTGTGACACTAAATGTGAGGTTCTTAAGTGACTTTGATTTGGCTGCTCTTCCTGTTGAAGCTGAATATAAAGGTTCTTCCTGCTGCTGCTGCTCTGTCAAGATTCTTGGTGCTATCCATATGAATTCCTGGTTCTCTGCATCCATTTCACAGAGGTGATAGATGGCTGTCATGCATAACTGCATTGTGCTTTACATGTGTGTGTATATATGTATATTCTCTGCATATAATTATATATCAAAAGATAAAAAATCAGGGCCACTGTTCTGTTTCTTGATAGTACTTTGATCTTGATTTGCACCTTATCTAGTGCAACTACCAAATTTAAACTTCACAAAAACCTCAGGAGATGTACTTGTAAGCATTGTTGGTGTCTGTTTTTTTTTTTTTTTTCCTTCTTTCTTTTTGTGTTTTCCACACAAGTCAATTTGTCCTTATCCTCCCTCCCAGGCACTCTGAATTTTAATGGCATCTTCATGCTACCCTAAGGCCCTATACTTGTCATACTCTGGCCTGAGTTACTCCTTACTGCTCATACCTGGAAGCTGTGCCAGAGGACTACATTGCTTCCAGGCATGCTTTTCACAGACTTGTTTTGGGGGAGCGAGCTGGATCCTGAGCTTCCTGGAGAAGAGGCAGTGTGGCCCTGCTGTCACCCAGCCTGGTCCTTCCAACCCTTCACTGCTTGCTGACTCACTCACTGAGCTCAGCTGCTCACCCCTGTGCATGCAACAGGTCCTAATGGGTTATCCACTGCAGCCTTGGCAGTAACAAGCCACAGCCTGCAGCTTCACTTGCTTTCCTTCCTCTTGCCTTTTCCAGCTTGAAGGGTTATGTTCTTCATGTGACTGCCCAAGAAGATAGGACGTTTAGAGTGAGGGAAGTAAAACTTCAGAGATTTTTTTTTTCTTGTTATTCTTCCATGTTCTTGTCATATGGACAGTTCCGTCTCAGTTCCTCCTCAAGTTGGAGAGCACTGCTGCTATAGCAGAATGTAGGTTGTGATGCATCAAGGTGTAAGTTTTCCTTTGTCTATTCTTCAGTTAACTGTGTGTATAAAAACCAAAACCCACTGAAAAACCCACCCCAAAACCAACAAAAACACTCACAAACCTGTATTGCATTCTTTTTTTGCTTTTTCCTAGTTTATAATTTAGTATTGTAACCATCAGATAAGCAAAAGTTGGATATATGCTTGTGCTTCCCTCCACTCCCCCCCGCCTTTAAATGGAAACCCAGAAAAACCCAAATCCCAAGTGCTTTGCTAAAATCTAGCTCTAAACTCTTTTGTTCTTTTATGGTTTTGTAAATTTTTGAGGCCTGAGCAGATTTTGTCCAAGCTTATGGTGTGATGATGCTCCATGTAGCATTTATGAGGGCTGTAAGATGGAGTGCTTTCTAGCTACTGCGTGTTTTCAGCATGCTGTTTATTAAAACAAATAATGAGAATGTTGTGGGGTAAGATGATGTTACATGATTTCTTTCCTTGCAGTTGATTTCTGAGGAGTGTTTTTTCACTGTACCTTAAGTGGTTGTATTTAAATACTGTTTCTCTAGGTGGTCTCAGGAATTTCATACACGTCTGCTCTTACATCACCTCCCAGGGCCTCCTTACTGTCTGTCCAGAAACTGCTACTGCTTTGCTTCATTATGTGATATATTGGAAACTGTGACTTTAGGACCAGGCTTCTGTGTTGTCCTTGATGTGGTTGGATCTGGGCTTGAGCGTAGCCTCAGAATGGCTGTAAAGTAAATAAAAAGTATTGTGAAATTTCACAGTATTTGTGAAATTTTATGTCTTCTTAATGTAAATAATACTGGTTTAATATCTAGTTTTATTGAAGTAAAGCAGTAGTTGCAGACTTACTTTGTTTTCAACATTAAAACAGATGTTAGACACAAAATTAAATTACAAAAGAACTTAGTCTGGGTACTGAATTGCGGAAATAGCTGTTCTTAAAGAAGTTCTTGCTAGTCTAAGGAAAATAAAGGGGAAGAAAGAGTGCAGAAATGCATGGCTGAGTTTCATGCTTTCTGCCTTGAAACTGGGTGCCAACAAACTCTCTGGAAATAGAGAGAAACAGACTAAGAAATACAGCCAAAGGACAAATATGTATATTTTTAGTTGTGGGGGGTCGGGGGAAGGATGCAACCTAGTTCAGATTCCTAAGAGAATTTCATTGCTTTGCATAGTTTTGCTGTAAGCAGTGTGTGTAGCCTGTTGCCGAGTATTTCTGGGAATTTGAGAATCTTTTACAGTACGATTGTGTTTTAGCATTAAAAAAAACCCAACACTCTCAAAGCAATCTTAAATCTCTAACCTGAAGTTTTACGTGGTGGCTTGGATGTATTTCTAAAAATATTCAGCCTACTATTTGGCGTGCTTTTGCTAAATGGAATTGGGATGTTAATGTAGCCTATTCCAGCTCAGTTAAAAGTTGAGAATTAAAAAAAAATGTTGTAGACACACCATGGCATAATTACTTACAGGCTTTTTTGTGTCAAATGTCTCAAACAGCTACTAAAGGAAATATTTCTCCTTTGCTCAGACTTTGAAATAACTCATGAGTGTGCTACCTACTAACGTTTTGTTCATCCTATTATGTCTTTTAAGGCAGAATTTTAAACTGAAGTCTTGACTTAAACTCTTGTGTGTGTGTATGTCTTGCCTGGCATGAGGTTTGGCTTCTTCATTCTCCTTCATTGCCAGAAGAAAATGTTATGCATGATGTAATAGTAATTGCTCTTTGTCTTAAGTCACTAAAATATACTAGCTTGAATGTGAGTTCAAGTAGCCCTAACAGAATTGAAAAGTTTTGTTTGTGTGCCAGAGTGTGTGTATGATGGAGGCAGCATAGTCTGAATGTAGGAGGACTTGTGACATTTTGTCTTAATTTTTCATATCTTTTCCTCCCCACTCCAATGACAGATGCTAATATATGTGGAATTTTTATGGTTTATTTAAAACTTCAACATGTAAAATTAAAAGCTGATAGGTGTCTATGCTGGAGGTGACAATACATAAATAGCCAGTTTTTAGTCCTGTAAAAAGCCTGACTTGCAATGGGAATTTTCAAATGCTTTTCTAGTGGAGCTGTGAACTTTATTTCCGTAAGTGCCAAAATCAGAAGTATTTTTCCTGGCTAGAGGGGTTTTTAAGCACAAAACACATCTAAAGTATTTGCAAAACAAAAATGATATTCATTTTAATGCCAAACATTTTTCCTTCTTTTTTTTTTTTTTTTTTTTTTCCCTGCCTTAAGGTTTGTTTGCTTCAGGCAGGCTGGTGAACGTCCCTTTCCATGGTTCTGGGGAGACAGTGAGGTTGTGAAAGAAATGCAGTAGCCTGAAATAACAGTCTCCTTTAGAAATTAAATTGCAGTCTGTGCTCCAGGTTGTTGTAGAGTGACTTTATCCTCCACTTTCTACAAAATCTCGCTGTCTGTCATGGAATCCACTAATTCTATTCAATGTAGATGTGAAAGAATACTGGATCTGAATGCAGATTTAGTAAAAGATGATCCAATGCAGGGACTGGTGGCTTTTAAAGACAGGAAAAAAATCTAATCTATTTGCTGTTAGTTTGCCAATGAGTTTTAATGTTAAAATAAGACATTTTGATAATCTATTTTAGTAATAGCCTAAATGAATAAGGGGGACATTAACATCTGATTTTAATTTAATTATTTAAAAGATTACTTGTTAGTTGAAATTATGTCTCGGTATGTGAAAAATGATGGAGAGTATGTGAAAATGGCTCTTTGTATCATCTGTAAAATTCAGTGACTCTTGAGGGAAGGTTTATGTGGAGAAAGAAGCTGATGGAACCTAGCTATCAAAAACCTATCAAACAGCTTCTTGATCCAAGTCCTTTTCAAGTTGGGGGGGTCTCTTCATATGAATTTATTATGCTAAGCATCTTAATAAAGGCATGTTTTATGAGAAGAGTGACTTTTTAGTGGGTGTTTGCGACATTGTGATGCTATTTAATTAACTTTTTTATGGTATGACAGTATGACCGAAAGCTCTGTACTACTGCTTTGGTGAAAGGTGATATAAAACTTGACTTTTTGCTCCATATAGATGGTTCTGTACACTAAAATGTGAAGTATGCACACATGTCCTGAGCAGAATTTAGCAGTTTAACATCTTCCTGTAACTCCTCCTGTGTTCCCCTGGGAGCTTTGTAGCTTTGTAGGCTTTTCTGTGACTGCTGGACTGTGTGTGCCAGATTGTTTGCCTGTCTTCTAGTCCCCCGTTTCAGTGGCATTTAAAAGGCACAATTATTAATACCAATAAGCGTTACTTAGAAGATACATCTACTCACCCTCTATACTCAAATTTTTGCTCTTGTGAAGACAGAAGCATTTGGAGTAATGTTAGCCTAAAACCTATTAAGGTATTTAAAGTTTCCCAATAAGCTTTATATTTTTAATACAGCAGTTGTACTAGCTGTGACGGAACAGCTGAGTTCAAGTCATCAAGCCAAACAAGCTGTATTTATTTAGAGCAGTGCTGTGGAAGGCTCTGGGCTGCTGGCTGGGCAGCTGCTGGCAGTGCTGCTTTACAGACCTTCGTGGGACCTGGACTCAGGAGCTCTTACAGTGCCTTGTGGTTGCCTGTGATTTGCCTTTTGAGGAGCTCAATGGAAATGTCTCTAGAAAGCCACAGAGAAGTCAAGGGCAAAGTATCCTTGCATGCAGTAATTTTAAATAGTCTGTTTCATTCACGGCAAACTACTGTTTTTTCCAGGACCAGTGATGCTTTTAACTGCCACTTGTTTGTGATACTCTATACCTAAAGTGTCAAACAAATGCAACAGACATCTGAAGGTGCATTATTTACTGATGCCCATAGTAGAAAAATAACTTGCCCTTTACCCTAGTATATATTTTTCTTGGTGACTCCCAGAAAGTTTCACTTCCATCCAACCTGTGCTTTCTGCAGCTGGACAGTGGCTTCTCAGCAGCTCCAAATACAGTTTTACGTGCTGACCCTTGCTAGCAGACTTCAGCCTAGAGATTTTTAATGCATCACTGTCCTTAGAAGCATTTTTTTTCTTTTTCTCCAATAGCCTGGCAGATAGTGCTGCATTACTTTGTTATGCTTGTAGTCTCAATGAGAATGTTCTCCAAAGGCTGGTGGCTCCAGTTGATCCGCCGGCTGCTGAGCACAGGGTTGGAATTGAGCAGCCCGGGGGCCGCGGCTGGACACTGCTTACTGCATGTTGCTTCGTCAGCACAAAACTATTAGTGAATTCTTGCCATCTCAGCCATAATGTACTGCTAATAGGTTTGCTTTATTGCATAGGGTAGTCAAAAAAGCCTGGAATGTTTTAGTAATATGAAGTAGCATAACATTCCTCTTAATGAAGTTTGACAGCATTTTCTAAACTCCCTCACATTGTATAACAAGAATACCGTAAATGCATTCCTGTGTACTAAGTATTTGTGACTTCTTTGTGTCCTTTCCTAATGAAAGTTTTCTTACATGAAGGCTTTTGACGTAATTCTAGAGTATTTTACTAAAATAGATTCCTGGTAACAGAATTGTCTGTGTAATTAGTCCATCTTAATGTGCTCTCTTAATTTTGTCAAAGTTTACTTTTGTCAGGAGACTTTGTAAATCAACTTCAGTCAAAAATCCACCCAAGTTTTGTGAGTTGACTTTTAAATTACCTTCCAGTATTTTAGGAGGCACTTTGTAAGCAGGGGTATACAGGGCATGGGGACTTAGTGTGGCCTCTCTCACTCTGACCTCCAGCAGTGTGTTGCAGAGAGGGCTAGTGTCAGATACTTGAATTGGACTTTTTCTTTTTCCTCTCTGCCTTTTTCTTGAGAGAAAGCTTTATTTTATTTTATTTTTAGGGCAGCTTAAGAACTTCCTCATTTTACTGATGTTTTGGAATGGATCTAGGGACTGGGAAAATTTTCATTTTTAGTTGTCAGCTGTGAAAAATGGTGTTTCTGGCAGAAAGCCAGTATAATTATGTCAATGTTACTACTTCTAATGATTTGTGAAACTGGTCACGATCTTATAATCATGAGAGAACCAGGTAGGCACCCTCTGTTTCCACATTTCCCACCTTGGTACCAGGCAAACTGCTGGGGCAGTGGGCAGGGAGGTGAAGAACACAACTTCTTATTTTTATTGCAGGGTCTGGTTCACTTACAGCTGTGTTCACTCATTTCTCTTACATTTGAGGGTCTTATCTTGTTCCTGGAGCCAGACTTTGGGAGAGGTTTTTGCAATCTAAATCCAGCAGTGCTGCTTATAGTTGGAATGGCTCTAGTTTGAATGCAGTACCGTATGTGAGAAGAGCAGATGCCATCTTTATGATGAGTGCATCTTTAGCAGATCCTGTCTGGGTTAATCTAACTGTGACAGCAGGCCTTTGGAGATGGAGCCTTTACTTGAAATATCAAAACATTTGATTCTTTCCCCCACTCTCCTGCCCTTATTTCTGGCAAGCTGTACTTTGTTTCAGCAAAAAAGACCTCATAAAAGGTCTTTCATCCTGTGAAAATGTTGTTTGAGAAAGACCTGCAAACAAGCAGGGGGATTTCTGCTACACATTTAATTATGATTCGTTGTTGATACTTGTCCAAAGGAATGAAATCAGTACAGACAGCTGGAGTAAATGTGGCTTTTTTCTTTTTCTAACACCACCCCCACCACACATCTTTTGTGTCCTGTTACTTCCACAGCATTTTATGTTGAACTGGTAGTTGCAAGCCTTTAAGTGAGACACTTTTACTTACGTAGCAGGCAATTTTTTTTTTTCCTTTTGTTTTTGAGTTATCCAAGGATTCAAAGTTACAGTGCTCAGGGACAACTGTGTCTAACTTCATAGTCTGATTTATACTGAAAATTGTAGGATAAAGTTAGAGTGGAACAGAGGAAATATTTCTATTGACAATGTTAATGATCAGTCCAATCTAAAAATGTTTTCACTTCAATATAGCTCCCTAAAGTTGGTGCCTAAAAAACTAATCCTGAAGTCTGTTATGAGGAACTTGGCTGGCATCTGTGCTGTTTTAACCTTCCTTTGTTACAGTTTTCATATTAGTGTACAGTTGGAGGTACTTGAAGTGATGGACACATTGTATCTGAGAAGTTAAAAAATAAAACATAATATTTTAATTTGATTACTGAAAGCCTGATGAGATCCTAATTCTCAAAGGCCTTAATTTCTTATTTAAAATCTGGTAGCTTTTCTGTGGAGGGAGCCTGAAGCATCTTGATTTTCGTGGTGCTTGGCCACTAAAATCCATATGGCTGCCCATTCAGCAGTAGTCATACTAGCCTGGCAGTGGAGATCCTTTCAGTGGTATTTTTAGGTTTTTTCCCTTTGTCATAATTTTTAGTTGAATGCTAAGGTTTGATTTGTTTGTACTTTTTAAACTTGAATTGCTCAATCGCTTGTGTAGGATGCAAGGGACCATTAGAACCTGTTCTGACACCTCTTCTGTAACACGTACCAGTGACCACCATACAGTAATTTTCTGTGTGAAACCTAGAACTGTTATGTTTAAGGAAGATTGTTGGAGGAGGGGAGATAGCCAGATGTAGTTTTGGCTTTTGAGGTTGGATGGTTGTGCTGAGCTTCTGGAGATGGGGTCCTCAACAGCTGATTAAGTGTATTTGTTATTCAAAGAATATTTTCATTAAATAAAAGAATTGGTGAACCGACTAAGACTGTGTCACATGGTCTAGAATCTTACTTTTTTTTTTAATTTAAGATGCAGGAGACATAGTATAAGCTATATGCACTAATGCTATTTTGTGATTCTTTCTCAATTACTGTAGCATGCAATCAGCAGAATGTCATGACCACACTGAAATTATATTTGAACTGCAAAAATGAAAACTAACTGCTTCTGAAGAGATAAACACTGAAGTTAGACTGCACTACAGTTACCCAGAAGCTTAAAATGCCCTAAAGCTGAGCTCACTTAATTTGCAAGACCTCTATTTTGTATTACAAAATGCAGCTTGTTTCATCGTTTGATTATTTGCAACTTCTTAGGGAAGAGAAGTGACTTGAAGTTTCCTGTCAGTGCTGCAACTGTGAAAGGGAACCAGGGGGATGTGGTCACAGACCTCAGCAAAACTGCTCTTCGTTAAATGTGGAGTTTGCCATCCAACTCATAGCATTTTTGGGATTCTTCTTGTAAACTGTACCTGGGAATTGATTTATCAGCTCCATTTCTGAGGGATGTGAAATGATGAGTCATAGTCAAGGAAGAATAACTGAAGCACAAGCAGTTCCAGTTGTCTGGCATGTTTCAGGGTATTGCTTCAGGTAACTTAAATTGTGTGCTAGAAATCTTTTTAGCATGGAGGTGATTTCACTGTCTTTGTGGTCAGCTCTGAACACAAAAGTGGATTTGTCCATTGTTGAATTTACCTGCTCTGAAAAGTATATTAATCCCAGAAAGTGTAGAGTAGTGTATATTTTTCTGTCTAGTTTGGTGTGTGTCTTATTAAAATTTCAGGTTAGCAACTTCAGTGAGCAGGACAGGAGCTACTACGGTGTTGACGTGACTGAGTGAATGGTGGCATGTCCTTATTTTCTTGAAATCTGAGAAGCTCAATTCTCCAAAACTTATTTCTTGGATTTGTGGGAGTGTCTGAAATCAGAAGCATGACCAGATCCAGTGGAAACTCCTTGAATTATCTATGCCAGTTTTGCTACGGGTTGAAGAAAATTGTCCTCAGCTATTACATCAAAGGGGGGGAATCTCTCTTTTTCTTACTGGTGTATTTCTGAATGTGTTATAACTCTTCTGAGTTATCACATGTTTTAAGTGTTGATACACCCTGGAGGTTTGCAGGGGAGGAAAATATAGCATCTTTTCTTGCTTAAATTGATTAAGATATTCCCACCATACCTGACCCAGGTTTTTCTTCTAAAAATGAATATTAGAAGTATGTTTTTTCTTGAATTTTGAAAGTGTTCAAAGTCCTGATAGTCATTATGTACTGTTTCTGTTTTTCTTAAGAAAAAATAAAATAAAAATCGACAGATGTAGTAGTCCAACATAGCTACTAAGACTTTATATTAGTCTTTTGCTGCACTGCACTTTCCATTCCATGTCATTTGGTGACAACTGGGGCAAAAATATCCCTTTTATTTCTAATTCTGTGAGCTAATATATTAGATGCAGAGTGGTAGGCATTTTTTTTTTGGTGCTTGTCGATGCAGACTGGTAGGTGGCCTTTTCCAGAATTGGTGAATGCCTTACTGGTAAGTCTGTGCAACAGCTGAGTTTCCCAGATGTGCTTATTTTGGCAGTGACTTTGGTTTACCTGTTGCTTGAGATAAAACTTGATGACAGTCATTACATTTAAGTAGCTGCATCAGCCGTCAGTATGATATCCTTTTTACTATGATTGGAAGGGATTGGGTAGCTGTAAGGAAAATATTCTATATTGCATCTATAAAGGATTGCATTTATTATATTTCATGTTAAAGCTAGTGAGCAAAACTGTATTTTTCTCTTTGCTCACTCATACTGCTAGTGTGTTTTGTACTCTGACAGACTGGGAAGAGAAGTCCTTATTCAGCTTAAACTTTGTTATTCTGTGACTGAGATACTTGGAGTACTACTTTCTTCCTTTGGCATGAAGCCTTTGCTACTTCAGGCGTGTTCTTTAATGCTCTGATCATTGTGGTACTATACTTTATTCTTATAGGTTGTTGATTTTTCTTATGAAAAAGGAATGTTTAAGCTGTGTATATTTGTACAATAAAATGGCTTCTTACTGTACATTCTTAATAGCTTGCTTCATTTGTTTGTAACCTCAGATGTGAATGTATGACACTTTGCAAAACCTTCTGAGAGTAATAAAATTAGAGAAGAACCCCCACTGTGGATCTTTCTCACTGCATAGAGACAGAAGCAGGAATGTCAAAAGAGCTATTGAAAGTTGTTGACTAACCTGCAGTTAAACCTTCAAGGAAAGTTCCCTATTTTCCGGATAAGGTGGTTGCAAGGTTTCATTCCTTGTATTTTGCTCCTCTTCATATGTAAGTAACACTTTGAATTTAGCCAGTTTTTTTCTTTTTTTTTTTTTTTTTTTCCTGTCCCTGGCAGAAATAGGCAAGTCTTTACTTATTATTGTCTCTATGATTCCATTTTAGATGTTTGATGAGAATTCCTTCTTCCAGCTGCCTTTGGGCTTTAATGACGCAGCTAAACCTCCCTCAGACATAACAGGTTCTGAAACAGTCCTGCTCAACTGTCTCCTCAGTCAGACACTTCAAAAAGCATCTCTTGCCTACCTTGCAGTGACCTGCAAATACCTGAAGGATCTAAATATGGGGTGCTGCTTTTTTCTTTTTGTTTTCTTTATTTGTTTTTAAAGTCTTGATGACATTAGCATACTGCCATTCTAGTTTCTGCCATTGGCTTGCTGCAGGGTCACATCAGTATGAGGGGAAGAGTGGAAGGGAGGTGGCATTGCTCTTTTTCATAGTGGGTGGCCACTAGACTTTCTTAGCTGTTCCTTAAAACTGTATCAGTAGTCATTTTTTTTTTTTGAAA
>VZRU01007624.1:91682-150780 GCA_013398155.1 Pedionomus torquatus
AAAAAAAGTGCTTTTTCTTGTCTTCTGAACAAATTGTTGCCTGAATCCTTTGAACTGTGTGCTTTATTAATTTGGTGATTTGAACTGGGTTAGCAAAAGCATTTGGTGACACTTCTGCTTCTACCAAAAGTTCAATGTGGCTTCTGCCTTCTGCATGAAGGAAATCCTTCACTTGCTTGCATGGGGAGTTAAGGTAACTATCCCATTTAAAATGACAAATTACTCTTGTCTTGGCTTTCCTTTCTGCTAAGATGAGAATTAATTTTTCCAAAAGGAAAAAGATTATTTTTTTTAAAGTAGATATTCTGATGTCTTTAAAAGGATAGCTGCTGGAAAAAATTGTCTATGGAAACAATCGGGACTTTTCCTGTACAGACTTAAGAACAATTGCATCCTGGGATTCATATTTCCCTGTGGTGGGTTGACCTGAGCTGGACACCAGGTGACCATCCAAGCTGCTCTGTCCCTCCTCTCCTCAGCTGGACAGGGGAGAGAAAACAGAATGAAAGGCTTGTGGGTTGAAATAAGGACAGGGAGAGCTCTTTCACCTGTTACTGTCACAGGCAAAACAGACTTGACTCAGGGAAATTAATTTATTACCAATCAAACCAGAGTAGGATAATGAGGAAAAAAAACCCCAAATCTTAAAAACACCTTCCTCCACACCCTTTATTTCTTCCTGGGCTCAACTTCACTTCCAATTTTCTCTACCTCCCCCCAAGTGGCATGTGGGGATGGGGAGTGGGTGTTGTAGTCAGTTCATCCCACATGATCTCTGCTGCTCCTTCCCTCTCATGTGGAGGACTCCTTATAGTTTGTGTTGTTTGTGGTGGTGTTTTTTTATTTTTTTTTTTTTCCCCCTCCTGTTCCAACATGAGGTCTCTCACATGGGAGACAGTTCCCTGTGAACTTCTCCAGTGTGAGTCCTTCCCAACTGGCCTGCGGTTCTGCATCATCTGCTCCAGTGTGGGTCTCTTCCATGGGGTGCAGTCCTTCAGGAACAGACTGCTCCAGCATGGCCTCCTCTCTAAAGGCCTGCAGGTCCTGTGGGGAGCCTGCTCAAGCTGGGCTTCCCATGGGGTCACAGCCTCCTCCATCCATCTGTTCCATCATAGGGTCCCCTATGGGCTGCAGGTGGGTATCTGCTCCACCATTAGCCTCCATGGGCCGCAGGGGCACCGCCTGCCTCACCCTGGTCTTCACCACAGGCTGCAGGGCAATCTCGGCTCTGGAGCACCTACTCCTCCTTTACTGACCTTAGTGTCTGCAGAGTTGTTGTTCTCACGTACTGTCACGCCTCTATCACTGCATTTGTGTAGGTTTGATGTCATCTGTGTCATTGTGTATTCCCCCTACCCCTTTCTTAAAATTGTTATCTCAAAGGTGCTACCACCATTGCTGACAGAGATGGCCTTGGCCTGCGGTGGGTCCGTCTTGGAGCTGGCTGGCATTGGCTCTATCGGATGTAGGGAAAGCTTCTAGCAGCCCTGTAGAAGCCCAGCCCTGTAGTCCCCTTGCTACCAAAACCTTACCATGCAAACCCAATACATTCCCTAACCTAGGTCTGTTTTATATTGGAATATGAATAAAATACTTGACGGACAGGTTTTTTCATAATTTTTCTAGACTTTGGGTTTATAGTTTGATTTTTGGTTTATAGAGGTATAGAGTGAGTGTGACACTATGTAAAAAGTAGTTTTTAAAATCATGTATTTTGGAATTGTAAGGCAAGTGAGGATCCCCAGAACATACTTTACAGATATTACTCTCATTTTATAAATTGGGCAGTACTCAAACTTGTTTCTCAGGCTTTTAATATAATGTTTATAGAAGTTAATGTAAATAGCTACACTAGCTGTTTTCTGAAGGGATTGTCTGTTCCTTCCCAAGTGGGACATTCTAATCAAAGAAACTGCCCGCTGGAGATTTGGGGCACGTGGGTAGTGCAGGATCTTGGGAATAGTAGCTGCAAATTATAAACTCAGGGAAAGCTCGGAGAAGCGGTTGAGGAGAGCGGCAGCTGCCCATTAAACTGTGTGAAGTGCAGGTGCCTGGCTGCTCAGGAAAGGATAGAGCCTACCGATTGCAAGACAGAATATATTCTTGTTAATATATTAGTAAGGCAAGTCAACAGAAATCATTCTAGTATCTGATTTCATACTATACCATGGTTGTTTCCAAGGCTGGTTAGCTGTGTTACTTACTGGGGTTTGCCATCTTAATTTATTCCCATGACATGTTTCTGGTATACCAGTAAGTGTACAGATACATGACCATTTCTCATACTGTTTGAATACTGGTGATGTTCTGCAGCTCCATATGTTACTAAAAACTTGTAAACGTTGCAGTTTGTAAGATCAAGAAGGCATTTTGAAGTTATCCTAACACCTAACAAAGAAATACTAGCATGACAAACGTTCACAGAATTTGCTGCCACAAGCAACATTTAGTGAAGCAGGGTTTCACACAAGTGAAATCTGCTTTTACAGCAAAGTAAAAGGACAACAGCTGTAAATTGTGTGGGAGTTCTGTGTTTTCTTGTCAAGTGTTTGGGATTAAATACCCTTTCTGACAGAACACAGATTTGATGACTGCTGTGTAATAGAACTGTCTCTTGCAAATTATTCTTTTGTTTGTTTCTTTTTAAAAAAAAAAAAATTAGTACTTGGAATGAGCTGTTACTCTACACACATAGTTTTCAAATTCTTAATGGCTTTGGCTTTTTGCTTTTCTTTCAAATAGTAGAATAAGTTTTGTTGTGAGTCATGGGGTTTCGTTAACTTGCATGGTAATTGATATAATTCATTCTGTTTGATCAAATGGTACTCAGGCTATCTTTTAGGCTTTAGAGCTTGGCCAGTAACACAACTTTAGTAACTTTTGAGTAACTTGGGGATCTTATCAGAGGTGGTGTTTACTTTCCCATCTTTACTTTCCATGGGGGCCCAGCTTTGCACAGTTTTGTGTAAGCACTGAACACTCAAAAGTACACTTAAATGCTATGGGACACATATTTTTGAAAATGTAAAGTGTACAAAATACTGCTATTCTGTTTGAAGTTACTTTAATGGAAACGTTTTCTTGGCCCTTAACGTATTATCAGTTCAAATAACACCATTCCAATCCTAAAATTATATATCATAGGAACTAACTTTTTAGTTGTCCTATAGTACTGTAATGATGACAACACAGAAGTATTCCATGAGTATGTTAATGATCTGTCTTAAAAATTACTTTAACCCCTGTGAGGCAAATCAGATGTACAGCTATAGATTAAATTAATTATAAAAGTTATATATATATGGCTTGTTAAGGGTTCTTCAGTACTCCTGAAACTCCAGAAGTTTATTGTTCTGTCAGTCATCTAAAACAACAGAAGAACTTCTGCTCTTGTGACACTGCCCTTCTAAGGAGCAGTAGATGTTGGCATATTACAGGACAGTTTTCCCCTGGAGAGAAGAAGATAGGTTTTTCTGGTGTATGGGTTTTTTTTTAATATTTATTTTTTTAATAAAAAAATAGTTATTGAGAGACATCACAAGTGATTCCTAACAGCTTTATTCTTCAAAAAGCTGCATTCACACAGAGTTCCCCAGAGAATTGACAGCAGTTAAACTAAAACATGAATAAACTTAGTGTTTCTGCTAGTATTGTTGAAACATCCTTACTATAAAACCAACTTGATACCACTCTGATGAAGGTGGTAGGGGAAAATAAATACTATAAATCTACTACTGCATGGCATGTCCAGGTTGTTCGTGATGGTGGTTAAATTTCTGAAATGGGTTGCAGACGCTATATTACATCTGTTGGAAGTATCAGTGCTTTGTGTGGTGAAAGGGACAGAGTAAAAAAGGAGTGAAGGAAACTTACTGGCTGACTTTTCAACGTGATAAATTTGGCCAGCCTTTCCTAATTGGGATAAGCTTTCTGTGTAAGCATGTATGAAGTAAAGTATTTCATATGGTATTTAAATTTCCTACTATAGGAAAACCAGCTTTGTCAATATCCTTGGACAAAAGCTTTTTATGGAAGGGAGAAGCTAGATTGTGCAAGTGGCAAAGTACAAGTAGAGTAAACACTGTCATCTTTGTGTGTGTTTTACAAAGGATCCCATTGTAAGATCTTACTTCCAGTTTTTAAAATATTTGACATCACTGTTACAATCCTTCAATCAATTACATACTTTTATTGCAATAAACTTCCTAAGTTCATATATAATAGTTTTGCTCACTGAGATGGTCATAAGCACTACAGAAATGTGAATGGGAAATCTGTAGAGTGTACAGGAAAAATAGGTTTTCCAACAATTTTCATTGGTTGATCCCTTATGATAGATGATCTGGGAGGGTTGTCTCTGGAACTCAGAGCCACAGCCCACTGCTCCCCTCTGCTGCAGCCCAGGGTGTGCAGAGAGCCCTCCTGCTGCAGCTGATCTCCGTTCCTCATAGGAATTCTTCGTGCATGTAACAGAAAAAGCTACCTCTTGGCTTTCCACGTTGCAGGTTTTTTGCAGGACAATTTAATGAATCATTGTATTGATGAGTATGACAATTTAAGTCACTTTGTTTGGGCTACCAACAAAATGGAATGTATTTAGGCTGAGGCCTTTTGCTACACATCTAGATTTTCATTTATTTATTTATTTTTAAATTGAGAAGGCTTTACAATATCACCAGAAAGATTTATGTTTTCATCAACTTCATGGAATTTTTTTCTGGTGTTTATGGGAAAGCTAAAGCAGAAGGGAACTTAAATGGCTCAACACAAGTGCTTTCTGGCAGAACACAATGTCCTATGTACTAAGACTCTTTGTTTCATAAAGCAGAATATTAATAGATGTATTTATATTACAATGAATTGTATGTAAATATCTCCAGAAATAGAAGAAAGTAATAGCTCAGCCTGTAAAGTAAAGTGTAATTAAAATGCAAAATTGACCAAAAGATAGATCAGATGCTGAATCTTTTCAATCTCTGAATCTCTTTTCAATCTGATGGAAAGTTATTGGCTAGCAATTTAAAAAAAAAAATCCTTTCAGTATATCTGCTTAATTTTTAAATGGGACATTTTAAACATTTAACTGTTGAATTACATTTACTAGACAAATATATTTGCTTGATTTGTATGGGATTATTTTAGTTTTGCATTGCTCTGCAATGTGATTTATTTTTTTCTTATCACTTTATAATGGCCGATCAGCTGAACTTGAGAGCTTCAGTGCAGTTAAATTATACTTACACTACTATAGCTTGTCCAAAATTTATAGTCAGCTTATCAGGCTTACAATCAAAGAATCTTGTAGAATCATCATGGTTAGAAAGGACCTCTGAGATCATCAAGTCCAACCAAACATATTTACTGTCTTCTTTTTACGTGTTCTTTAGATTTACAAAGTGAATTATCTAGTTAAGTGTTAGGTTGGAGAAGGTTAGTGCAGGAGAAGGTTTGGGTTCCCATTTCAACTTGGCTTGTTAAACCGGTTCTTTGTCTTCACCTCTGAGGTAAGTAGAGGACTTAGTGAAAAATATCCCTCATGGATTTTGGGGTATTACAGAAAGTTTTAAATGTGCCTCAATATGTTAGAAAGAAAGTACAATCCAGAACATGTTTGTAAAAATAGAAGCCAAGAACAGAAAGAAGGAGGAGATGAGCTAATTATTCCAGTTGAAGCTCTCACTTCATGAAAATAAAACTGTAGAGGTTTTGAGGTTTCTTTTATATAATTCCTGTTGAATAAAGCTGGTATTGAAGTCCCAGGCCTTCCTAAAAGGACAGTGGCAATTCCTTGGCAAGAAGCTTGGTTGTTGAGGGAACTGGGATGCTTAGTTCCCTGTCTCGGGCTGCTGTGGGATGTGCCTGTTCTTTCTTCAGCTTACTGCTGCAAAGAGCTGATATTGCCTCATTTTCCTTCATTGTAGTGCTGTTCTTTCACATGAGTATGGACAATCTGTTGCTTGTAATTTCATAAAGAGTTTTAGGATGAGATTTCCCCCCCATTTTTAGAAGCTAGTGGCAGAATGCTGTTGAAATGGATGATTTTAATTTCAGGTTTCTAACACCAGGAAAAGCTGCTAACAGACTCGTGACAACTAAAGCAATTTATTTATAAAGGAGGAAAAATTGTGTGGTAGGTCATGTTTGCCAGGCCAGCGTTGCAGTGGTTCTTTAAGCAGTTATGTTCTAGAAGTTTTTGTCTTGGAGTGAAGTGCTGTAAAAGGGAAAAGGTAATTGCCAGTTTTGAGGAAACTTTGTTTTCTGTCTTTTAATTGCTGGCATCCTCGATGCAGTATGTTCTCATTGCATGAAAATAGATCAAAAGCATTTTTAGGGGGTGGATAGGGAAGAGATCTGTAGTCCGCTTTTCTCCTAGAACTGCAATCTTACCCTGTTGGAGTACACTGAACATTTTTTTTTTTTTAAGCTTGCTTTAATTTTGAACATTTAAACAAATACTGCCATCTGAAAAAAAAAAATTGTATAAGGTAACATTAAGATTTAAGGTATCCTCTGAGAAGCTGTTATGCATTTTAGTAATGAGCAGTACCTTGTGAAGTATAGTAAGTTTGCTTTTCGTTCCACTGAGTTCAAGTGTTCAGAGGCCTGATAGCGTATCTGTGGCCTTTGTTGAAAATGTTGACTGTTCGTTCATGAATGATTAACAGGTTGTTTTATTTAAAAGCACGTATCTGCTTCCTACAGTGGCTGTATAAAAACTATGTCCTGAAAAAGCTGTGTATACAGTCCCTATTTGAAGAGTGTTGTGTGTTGGTCCTAGATTCTTTGTCCTGCCTGTGTGAAATTCTCTTCCTTATCAGTTTGCAAGGATTTAGTCTGCTAGGACACTTTTCTGTGAGATAGAACTTAAATACAGCAGACTTCTGAAGGATTAACATACAGAGCATTACTGAGCTGAGGGAGAGCTCAGTAATATTCATAAAGTTGGCGTAGTACTTAATGGGCTGTATACTTTTCATTCCAGTTGTAGCGTCATAGAAGTTATGTCTGCTTTCTCATTTTTCTTTACTGCTTTTGTAACAAGAGTCCTTCACTGTTCTTAGCAGGAGAAAGCAACGTGAGTCTGAAAGGCATAGCAAATAGCAAATGAATGTTGAAATGTTTTGAGTAGAGGCGTTTTGTGTGTGCGTGCATGGGCATGTTGAAGGACGTGTTCTTGAGATTCTGATAGTGAGAAGACAAGGAGTCTCTTTGAGTAGATTTAATTCCACGTTCATGAACATTCAGAGCTTGTTAGTGTAAAAACGGAGCTCAGGGAGTGAAGTTCTAGCTGGAAGTCCTAATGTACACACAGAGCTGTTTAGCGTTTAGCCCACATTTAAGTTTCCTTTAGTTGTGTATGTCTGGTTCTATAGGAAAACAGTCGCAGAAGTGGTCAGAAATTAATTTGGTCTAGGTAATGCTTTATCTATTCTGATATATACATTGGTAATGAGTAATGGGTTTGGTAAATGAAAGGAGTACAGTTAAACTAATATGCCTCTTGGCTTGAAACTATTTAAGGTTTTTGCAGAATGCAGTCTTGAACTTAGAGCAGTCACCTTAAAAGGAGTGGTGAGGTCTGTGGTGGGGGGCGGGAGGGACACGTAGCGGCCCCGTCTCTCCGCAGGACGCTCCTTCCCAAGGGCTGAGGGGATTGACCCTCCTGCCAGGGCTGAGGTAGAAAGTAGACTGAAGTCAGTTTTAGGAAACTTTGAACTTCCTAAAAACTGGTTGTTTTTTTTTTTTCTTTTTTCTTTTTTTCTCATTCATAAATGAGAAGTGCTTCACAAAATCAGCTGTGATGAACAGCTTGAACTGAGCATTATTGTAGACGCAGCAGCATACCTCCTTGCGTGGCTCGAGGTATGAGGAAGTATTATTATATGCTTCATGGTTATTTAAAATAGTTCCTGATAAGAAAGTTGTATCCCTCAAAGGCGTACTTAAGAGCTAAGCTGCGTGTTGTAGTTAGATTATTGGCTTCGCTGTTTTTTTAATGCTTCACTGAAAGCAGTGGCTTACAGGTGCTGTTCAAAAATGCATTTCTCCCGAAAACTGTCAGAAGAGAGAGCAGCAGGGAATGAAGGTAGCTGGAGGCTTGGTCGGCTGGACAGTTAATCATCTTGTTTGTAGCTAAGGACAACAGTTTTGGCTTTCTCTTGAAAACCAGAGATAGGTATATTGAATTTGGAAGTACTAGGCAATCGGAAGAAACCTCCTCATTGCACTTTGCTGCCATGTTACTGTTTTAAACTTAAGTGGTACGTTGCCTGAGTTATGTGGCAGCACGTTGGCTGTGAGCTTCCAGTATTGGCTTAGCACATACATGGTTTGCCGTTTTGTCTGGAGTGGTTCTGGTTATAATGCCGAAACCCTTGAAAACCTCAGTGTGAAACCTCTGAGCTATTTTCCTATTTGGTGCTTGAGAAAATGTTTTGAAAGCTTCATCAAGCATTCTGTGTCATAGGATTTCTATCTAGGAAACGCTTTTATTGATACACAGAACCGCTCTTTAATAACGGCCCTTCATTGTCTTAATTAAAATAAAAAAGCATCTGGCAAATGCAGGCCAGACAGCAAAGCCTCCTTGTTGTCTTGTGTGGAAGAACAATTTTAGGAGGATGCAAGTGTTGTGCAAGCCCCCGGCCCCAGCAGCTGGGGTGTGCAGTGGGGCTGCTCTGCCACTTCCTTGAAATAGAGGAAGAACCTGAAGGTTTGTGCGTTCCCCAGTGCAGGTGTGTGTTGTTGCTTCAAATGACAAGCTATTGAAAAAAACAACCAAACAAAAAGCCCTGCATTCTTGAATGAGGAGACCTCGGAGAGGCTTTGAGCAGCCCCTGGAAGTTGATCAAGGTTATTCTCCCACCGTCCCGGGGAAATGAGGTTCATCCGTGAAGACAGATGGGTGATGCTCTGTCTTCAGTAGCATTCTTTATGTGTGGTGCTGTGGTGACATTAGCATTCTTTATGCTGTTAGAGTTCTCAACAGCAACTCTACCAAAGCTAGCCATTTGAACCCCCTCCAAAATAAAAAAAAAA
The DNA here is from genome assembly GCA_013398155.1 of Pedionomus torquatus. Classification (NCBI taxonomy): domain Eukaryota; kingdom Metazoa; phylum Chordata; class Aves; order Charadriiformes; family Pedionomidae; genus Pedionomus; species Pedionomus torquatus. The sequence goes on from VZRU01007624.1 coordinate 100,722, forward strand.
AAGGGGGGGGGAGGAGGCTCAAATAGTAGAAAAATAGTCTTTTCCTGTTCATCAAGATTTGTAACAGATTTTTTTTTTCCCTTGAGTTAGGTAGAGGAGGGTATAATTTGGTGTAGATGCTCTAATTTTGTCAGTGCTGTCTTTTTTTTTTTTTTCCCCTACCCCTTGTGGTTTGCCTTAAACATACTGTACTTGCTATATCTAGTAATCTGTGTTTTCTTTTTTAAAGGCTCACAAAACAAGTCCATGCCTATTTTAATCTCACTAAGTTCCTCTCTAGCTGTTTCCCCTTTTGGTTGTGGATATTGCCTGTATTTGGTTCTAGCTCTGGTGCAATCAGTTTATATCAGATTGTGTGGTACAATATGCTGTCTTGCCTGAGCAAACTCCAATAATTTATGATTAGATGTGGTTTAGATTAGCATCTTATGATTTTGATGTTTAAAAGTACATTATAAAAGATCTTTTATGTAATGCAATATTTTTTTCCTGTGAAAGATGCAACAAGAAGCAAAAGGACTTGCCTGCAGCAAAGTTTCTGAATTAAAACCAGAGAGGGGGAAGGGATGGTATCCATAAATTATATTGTTCCTTCCTTTGGAATGCCTAAATAATAGGCATATAATAATAGTTCCTTCCTTTAGAATGCCCTAAAATACAGAGATGGCAGTGCATTACCAGGAAACTACTCAATTTACTTTAATAATAAGCTGCTTTGACTATCTTACTGTTACAGCTCTTGTGAAAACAGATGATTTTACATTCTGGATGGTGTGTTTTCTATACTTACGTTATACTTTAAAAATTGAGCACCTGAAAGTATATTTCTCTCCTAAACACATTAGTAGCTTATTCAAAAAGTACTCATGGTTTCAGTGAGTGCCGTGGACTTCTAACCATGCTTTCTGTTGGCCTTCATGTTAGCAAGCTATTTGTTAATGAGGAATTGTCATTAGTGTCTTGTTTTCTTGTAGATACTTGTTTTACTTGTGTTTGTGTATATGAATAAAATTAGGTGGATAAGAATATCAACTTAATTTCTGTAAGAAGGGTGTGGTAATCAGAACACTTAGTGATATCGCCTAAAATATTTTTAAATAAGCATCTGTTTGGAAAGACATACAGGTAAACCGTCCAGGTGTTTTCCAGAGTTTCTTAGAACATTGTGCTCGTCTTTCCAACTGAATATCTCAGTGAGAAGATAAAAATGCGCTTTACGTTCACCATCATCTGTATTAACAGGGAGGGGAAAGGTTGGAGAACCATCTTTGCCTAATAAGTGGTATCTCAGAAGTTTTGTCTTGAATGAGGTTGTATTTATTACAGTTCCTGAGCAATACTTGGACTGTAAAGCTGAAGTTTTTCAAGAAGGCAGGCATATAATTATGATGATGATGCTTCCAGTGTATTTCAAATCCACTGTAAGACATAATTATCAGCTGTCATCTGGACAAATGCTGAAAAATCATTTCAGTGTTAAATAAATATAGTTTGTGATATTTACCTTATGTTTTCATGCCCCAGCATCTTGTGGCTGTCCATTGTGCTTTTGTACTTAACAAGAAAGGGGGCTTGTTGGTTTGTTTTACTACTGTAATATATTCTGACTTGTAAGGGAGCATTCTAAAATTCAGTTGCTCTTTAACAATACATTTCTTCTCTCACTAGCCAACTACTCCACCAAGCCAAGGGAGGCCTGATTCACCAGTTTATGCTAATTTACAAGAACTGAAAATATCTCAGTCTGCACTTCCACCACTACCTACAAGTGCTCCAGTCCAAATAAATGGGGAATGGGAAACCCATAAAGATACAACAGGACGCTGTTATTACTACAACAGAGGATCACAGGAACGAACCTGGAAGCCTCCACGGTGGGCCCGAGATGCAAGCATTAATAAAGGGGATTCCCAGAGCCATGCAGATCATGAGGTAGTTCCTTCTGAGATCACAAGCAATGAGACTGTAATGCGTATGAATGCTCTTTTGTTATAGAATTTCACATTGCTGAGTTTCGAGGTGTCAAGGAGTATCTTCATTTGTCTCTTTGGTCATGTGTCTTGGTATGAAGCAATAAACAGTTTAGCTCTTCAGTCACTTTGGTGTACAGGAATGTGTACAGGAACTGTGTATGAGAGTAGCGAGTTGGAAAAATGCCTTACTGTCCCTCAGCAGGTATTGCAGCTTTTCTTTTAAAGGTAAATTAAGGTATTCTGAAACTAATAGGACTATAAATGACAGTAGAATAAGACAAGCATTGTAAGTTCTCTGACATGGACTGCATGCTCTTTCTTGGTTTATTTGGCACATTTTTAGGGGAGAGAGTGGGGGCAGGTGGGAGGACTTGATGGTTCTTCTAGAAGCAGGATTTACAGGGATGTGTGGAAAAAAGCAATGGGAATTATTCTTTTTTGATATCACTTAAATTCACAGTAAAAGAAAGGCAGAAGATTTACAGGTGTTTGCTACTGCTTGGGTAATGCTGTGGCAGTAAATATATGTCTGAGCTGCTTTTCTTATAAAGGTAAATATTTTCATAGAGAGGAATTAACATGGATTTAGATGCTAAGATAGATGTAGAGAATTCTCTCCAGAGTTCTGGAATCAAAACCAGACTTAATAGTTCCACAGCACCCTTCACCTGCATCAAAAATACTGACCTAATTCTCACTTCCATCAGTATTTTTTTTTATAGATCTATACATACTATCAACAATTCTGTATGTTTTGTGATGCTTTTGAAATGCATATTTTTTTTTTTTTTTAGAAAGGGGTGTATGTGGCTTCAAACTTGAATTCTATTTCATTCATGAATTCTTGAAGAGGTGGAATAATCATAGTGAACTGGATGACTTGTTGCAGCATTTTCTTTAACTGTTTGCTTAGGAGATTTGAATTTACACGCCTGTGAATGATTTCTGTGTGGAGCCTTGGGCAGATGTTGAGCAAATGAGGAAAAAGAACAGTGAAGAGCAACATTTTGTTACCAAATTGTGTTAATTTTGAGAAAATCCTGTTCATTCAGTGAATGGTATTCTAAAGAACAGAGGATGAGAATATTAAAATTGTCATGCTGGAAGCTTGGCCTAGCCAAGTGTGTAGGTCCATGTGTAGCAAATGTTGATTGGAGGAGGAAATCCACCCTGGCTTCTGACAATTGGCCATATGAGCTTTTGGATATATTACATTTAGGCCATAAATTTATTCCGTAGATATGTCAATGGATTTTTTTCATTATGCAAGCCTTTTGCTTTTGCAAAATCTTTTGGCAAAGCTTTGCTGCAGATCTTGCTTAAGAGATTTAAAGCTTACTGCGTAGTTCTTTGTGTTAAAAGATGATTTGGGATAATATTTGAGGTGCAGATACGTTCTGTGCAGCTGGTTGCTAGGGAGAGCCAGACAGTACTGTGTGTTTATCTGAACTGTTGCGGTTCAGATAAAGCAAAGGAATAGCTGGGAGATGGATATTACTGTTTAAATATTCTTAAAATGCTGCTCTTGTGTTCAAACAGTACTTAGGTTAATCAGTTTCCCGATTGAAAGAAAAAGCAAACATTTTCAAGAAATCTTCCACGTATTTCACTTTTTTATGCCCTTTTCAAATACGCATAGTGTAGGTGGATTTCTTCCTGAGCTATTACATTGTTTAGTTTTAATTGTGGACTGCTCAGAAAACTTAGATTGCTGGAAGCCCTGTCCTAGAAGTCTACCTTTGGGACATTAACAGCAGAAACAGGAGAGAGAGGAAAAAATTACCCTTTCATTGCCTTCGGCACTGGCCTTCATAGCAGCTATGAAGTCTGTGAGCATTTAAACAGCCAAATTTCCTTGTCACATGCTGGTGGCAGCAACAGTCGAACTGGTGAAATGCTTGTAGCTGTTGCTTTGGTTGCTCTGATGATGATCTATTAATTTCTTACTTGCTGTCCTTTTAGTGGATAGGCCTCTAGTTTTAGTCTGGATAAGGTGATTGCTTTTTTTGAGTAGTAACTCTCCTTGTAGTAAGTGTAATTGGTTTTCGTTCTCATCATTCTTTCTTTGGGAGAGTTCTTCCTTTTCATTGGAAGAACTTCCAGTAATTCTTTCCCCCTCCCCACTTGCAAATGATCCCTCTGACTCTCACTTATACCTCTATACCATAACTTCAGCATATGGTTGCGTGTTCAGAAAACTTGATTTTCATACTTTTTTTTTTTTATTGCCCATACCTTATTTCAGCTTGGCTCTTCTGTTTATTTGTGATGCTTCAGGTATCACAGATTGGTCTTCAGGCAGTTACATCTATGAAGTTATAGTCTTCACAATCCAATGGATGATGCAGGTTTTGATTAATTTTTAACTAGGCGCAATTTTATATTTTCAGTAGCACAAGTTCTAGAAGTAATTTGTACCCTCTCTGACTTGGTTATCAAAATTTAAGTTTAGGGAAATATACGTTGCAAAGTAATGTAAATCCACTTCCCAGCAGTCACATGTTGATTTTGAAGCTATTTTTTTTCTTTTTCCCCTTTCTTCTGTTCTGCATTTGGGAGTATATTTCAGATTGCATGGCTGGTGTGGTTTTTTTTTATGACCTCTGAGTACTAACACAAAATACTTATAGTCAAGATTGACACTTGAGGCTAAGCTATAGTAAATTTTGAACATCCCAAATTTTTCTGATTATGAAGACTTAGAGCAAATATTTCTCAATAATTAGTAAAAGCAGATTTAATTTATTGTAGTGAAGTTAAATTGGCTTTTACACACTAGTCTGAGTTATGCCAATTCCCTTCAGATTTAGTAAAAGAAGAGGATATACAGGAAGGTTAAGTGCTAGTGTTTCTCTACTAGAGCAGTTTGTATCATATTAGGTAGCAAAATGGCAAGGTGACATAAAAATGATGACTGTGAATGATCACATATTTTAATATATATGAACATGAATATACTAGAACATTATAGTCCGTCCTAGAACTTTGTGATTAGACAATTTAATTTTATTGGATAGTAGAGTACAGGCCAAATTGTGCTTAATTGGCCAAAGATATTGGTAACAAATATGGCACAAAAAAGCAGTTGTAGATTACGGCAGTTCTTTGGATTGGGTAGGGGGAAGAAATGGATCCTCTTGACAGGGCCCTAGGAAAGTGTATGAGATTTTGAAAATACAGATAAAATTTATCAGAGGTAGTAACTTGTTAATGTATTTAAGGAAGTGTTTAACAGTAACTGGGAGAAATTTGTTAGACAAGACTGTAAAAGGAATGAGAAAGGCAAACCTCTAATACCTCGCTAGGAGACAATAATATGAAGTAGAAACCAACAAATTAACCATCAAGCTGTGGAAAAGAAACAAGATTTCATTTAAATTGAAAGTTACATTTAAAACATGGCTGAGGTGCAATTTTATTCACTGGTTTTTGTTTTACAATAAACAAAGGGTTTTAAAGGGATGCTAGCTGCTTTAATTACTCAATATTCTTTCTTATTATTTTGATTTTTACAAGTAGTAAACTAGAGTGATTAAGAGATAGAAGAAAGACCATAACTATTCCTGTTCTTCTCTGCCTTCAGGAATTTTCCATGTAAATGCAAAAAAGCCAAGAAAGACAGTGATATAGGGAACTTTTTTGTGTCACAGCAAGTTCTTAGAAGGTCTAAGGCTGTACAGTTACCTACTATACATGGCTTTATTTAAATATGACATAGAATTACTGTGGATGGGGCTCTGAGGAAAAGCATGGATGACATGTAAAAAGCCTATAGGCAGTTAATACAGGAAAACATGTTGAAAGCTAAATGGAAAGTCGCTGAATGTGGTTTGGCTGCTGTTCTCTAACCCCTGTTGATGCGGCTTTAGCAGTTGTTGATACTAGCTGAGGGTTAAGGAATGCCTTGTCTCAGTAAACTTTTTAATAACTCAGGAATTTTATTTAAGTTTAGGGCTGCAAAAGCTAAATTCCTACACTTTATCATATCTGAGATTAGGTAAGCCTTGAAGCATCAAGACAGCCAGATTAATAGGAGCCAGCATGCACCCAGGTGGCCAGAAAGGCCAACAGCATCCTGGTCTGTATCAGAGTGTGGCCAGTGGCCAGCAGGACTGGGGAAGTGATGGTCCCTGTGTACTCAGCACTGATGAGGCCTCATCTTGAACTCTTTGCTTGATTTTGGGCCCCTCAATACAAGAAAGACATTGAGGTGCTAGAGTGTGTCCAGAGAAAGACAACGAAGCTGGTGAGGAGTCTGGAGAACAAGTCTTATGAGGAGCGGCTGAGGGAACTGGGGTTGTTTAGCCTGGAGAAAAGGAGGCTGAGAGGAGACCTTATTGGCTCTCTGCAACTACCTGAAAGGAGGTTGTAGTGAGGTGGAGATTGGTCTCTTTTCCCAAGTAATGAGTGATGGAATGAGAGGAAATGGCCTCAAGTTGTGCTGGGGAAAGTTTAGGTTGGACACTAAGAAAGATTTCTTCACCAAAGGGGTTGTCAAGCATTGGAAGTGGCTGCCAAGAGAAGTGGTTGAGTCACCATCCCTGGAGGTGTTTATAAGACGTGTAGATGCAGTGCTGAGGGATATGGTATAATGGTTAATTGGCAGTGGTAGATTTGTGGTTGGACTTAACCTTAAATATCTTTTCCAACCTAAATGATTGTATGATTCTATGACTATTATTATATTTGTGCTTTACAAATAGACATATTAACAGTCATTCTTATTGAACAGCAGTGATTTTTCTGGGAGTTGTTCAGTTGTAATTCCTGTTAATACTAATAATAGCAATGTGCAAAGTCTACTACTTTGAACACGTGTCAATGTATTTCATATTTAACCTTTAAAGCATAATAAAAACTTAAATATGTGTATACAGTTAGTTATCTTGTAAAACAGTAGTTCAAATGGGACCGATAGCACTCTCATCAACTTCTCAGTTATAACTCTTCAAATGTAAAACTGGGACTGAAGACTTTTTTTTTTGTTTTCCTTTTTGCCCCAGTGGTTAGAAACTGACACTTCAGAGTTTTGTGTGGAAGAGAGATGGCATTATTTAATCCATAGTTTAGATGCCCGCATTCTCTAGGGTGTAGAGGATACTTATATTTTTCATGTTATTTTGTTAATGACCTGAAAATTTCCCATGAGTGTTTCTGGCTCATGCCAGTGTAAGGAGTTTCCTTTTCACAACTGGTAAAGTACTTAGAAAGGTAACACTAAAGTCTGTGCTTAGTAATTTGGAAATGTCACTAAATAGTCTGTAAAACCACTGAATTTTAAAAACTGATGACTTTCTGATACACAGAATTTTTTTTTTGTAATACTTAAGCTTTTTGGGAGAGGTTTTTTCATAGTTTAGAATTGAAATTCTACCTTTCTCCTGCTTTATAGGTTTCTTCAGAACCCTATTTCTTGTGTTATTGAACCTTAGCTGATATTTAACTGTCATCATTTCTGAGTAGCAGGATGTGCTCCCTCATAAGTGTTACATGTCCTACTACCTGAGGATCCAACATACTGTGAAAATATATCTGCACTGAATTCCGTGGGAGACTGTGGGATACAGATATTGTTGTGAGAGATTTGAATGTGAGACTTGGTTGGTTGGGTTTTTTTGACCCGCTGACTGGATGCTTTAAATAATAACTACACTACGTTAGCAAGGAGATGAAAAAAAGTGTATGAGGGAACAGAAGTTCTTTTATTTGTCTGTGCAAAACCTTTTTTTTTTTTTTCTACTTTACATGTCAAACTTGTTCCTTACATTATAATTCACTTCTACCTTCAGAAAATCATCTTATACCTCGGCTGCCTGTGCCTGGTGGAAAGCCTTTGCTTATTGTCTCACACATCAGAGTTGAAAGGAGGAGAGTGGAAATTCCTAATATTTTAGGATGCATTGCACAAGTATTATAAAGTGCTGGGACTTACAGAGGTGCAATTGGAGTTCCAGCTTGTCTTAATGATTACTGTGTTTCCAGAGACTGTTTGGGAAGGGAAGAAAAGGATTTAGATGTGAAAGTTGGGATGTTGCCAGGAAACCAAAGTAGCAGATCTCCCAAGTTTTTTGAGGCAATGCAAATTACTAAAACTCACTCTCTTCTACGTTCAATAATGTAGATTTGAGGGAATAAAATTTGGAACTATTTTTGAACTAAAAAAAAAAAGTTCAAATTTGAGTAGCTGAAATCTGGTACAGTAGAACTAAAAAAACCGGCATCAGTATAAACCAATTGTTCTTAAAATACTTTGAATTGCCTAGCAAATACTGTATATTTCTGTACTGTAAAAATGCATCTCTTATACTCTCATGTAAGATAAAAATGTAAACTCCCTGAAGTTATTACTATTCTCTTTCTAGTCAAATAATCTTTGATCTTTCAGATTTCAAAGTGCTTTCATTCTCAAAACTGCCTTGTATGTTTCTGACTACTTGTAGCATCTTTCATCAGAAGAAAACGACCACAGTTCTTGTTACAGCCAGTCAGATAGTCAGTATGGTTCTCCTCCAAAGGGTTGGTCAGAAGAGTTGGATGAACATGGTCAAACCTTATATACCAATGACTATACTAATGAAAAGGTACTTTTTCCTTCTTCTCATTGCATATCCTAAATCTTTCTCACCAATTCACTGTTAGAAATACAGATTTTGTTTTAGAAGGGAAAAGCATACTGCAGCAGTATCTCCTTTTCTTTTTTAAATATGCATGAGACTTTAGCATGTGAACTGATGTATTTTTTTCCATTTCTTTACTATCCAGAAAAAGTTTCCCTTTTTTCTAGTTGAGTATCAGATTCCATTAAATGAACATACCGTGTATAATTTTTTTTAATTCCCCTCCCTACCCCATCCCCTTGATTACACTTCAGTAATGAACTTCATACTTTATAATGTTTTTCTCATTGTCTTTTAAGAGCTGTTCTTCTCTAGATAGGGGCCTTCCAGATAAGATGGTTTCAAACTGAAAATAATGCTGCTTTATCGGTTTCATCCTTTACTTAACTAGAGATATTCAATACTGCTTTCAGATGTAGACAAACTTCTTAAAGTACATCTGTATCAGCAGATTTATGGTCTATTCTAATTACGTAATTGCTCCTGACAATTTACTGCGATTCTGGGCATGTCATAAAAATTTCCTCTCGTGTAGGGTAAACAACAGTATTTGTTTATATTTGTAAAGCAGTGCATTTCTCTAATTGTTCACTAAAGTTCAGTTTTGCCTTTTTTTTAAATTCAAAAAGCTCATTGAAATAGTAGTTTGCTTACCGTATTATAGCACCAACTCTTTTCCAGTATACGAGGTGATGTATGCAAGGGCTTTTTTGAAAGAAATTTTTAAACAATTGAGTTTTATGTCAGTTTTGGAACTTTATCCTGCTTACTCTATTTTTGCTGAACATCTGTAGAGCACATACCTTTGTTTTGGGAAACATTTTTTTTTTTTTAAATTGCACTAGGATTTATAGAAATATAGTTTTTTCTATCATAAACAGTATATTGGAATTCAATCTTGTGAAACCTGCTTGACCTAAGAGCCTTGGTATGAGTGTTTCCATGCATATTTTTGTGCAATCTTTTGTAGACTTTTGCTCATTACAATTCTTTTCTTTCTGCATAACTAGTCACAGTTGTCATAATTTTACCTCCTTGATTGTTGGAGTTGCTAATAGAGGTTTCAGAAATTATATTATATTCATGATTTATTTAGGAACAGCATCTGATTTCCCTGTTGATTTGAACAACTCCATTTTAAAAACAAGGGCAATTATCTTTTAAACAGCTGCTGGTTGAGCTTCTTGTAATGCTGTAGTTTTATATATAAAATCCTTACACAGATGTGATGCAAAGATTGTGCCTTGTTAATATGACACTGTAATGTTGATAAGAGTGAGATACACCATGTTCATCAGTGTGATACTGCAGACTACTTTCGGAGTAGTTACAGAGGGAAAAAAAATATTAGTGTACCCAGTTCAATAAGATGAAAACTCCGTTGCTGTCATTGCTAACTAACCTTGGTTGAGTTAATGGAGATTGTGCACTTGATGCTGCAGAAGTAGATGGCACTTTATTAAAAATTAACTTTAAATCCCAAGTGCCATAGATTCACTATGTTACAACTGTCACTCTGATTACATTTCCTATCATCGCGTTTCTTTCTACAGTGGATAAAACACGCAGATGAACAAGGCAGACCCTACTACTACAGTGCTGATGGTTCCCGATCAGAATGGGAGTTACCAAAGGTGAGTGACCTGAAAAAGAAACTGACAACTTCCCCTTCCTCCTCAATAAATGTTCTATGGGGCCTTTGGTGGGAGTTGCTCGCAACATGAGGACTTCTATATTGCACTTGGTTATTTCTTGCATTTTTGTGGAATTTTTGAGTGTGAAAAGAAAGAAATATACTCAAGGACATGAAAAAAGCATGTATGTAACTATTCAGATGTCAAAGAAAATCTTGTCTTTGCTGAACTGAGCTTTTCATGCAGGGCTGCAGAATAGTATCTGTGATTTTGCTGTGATAAGGGAAACCTCTGTAGAAAAAAAAAATATTTATTTTTACAATAAAATGTTCCTGAGAAACTGGTCTATTTCTAGTACGCTCCAAAATGCTTATACAGATAGGTATAGAAAAACAAGCTTCAGCAGAGTTTTGTGGCATGTTTGAGGATGACACAGTTTCACCAGAAGTGTGTTCTGATATGTATTAATTTTGTAATGAAAATAGGAATTTGTAGGACAGCAACAGAGCCAGAGACACTTGGTAGTCTGAGGATGTGCCTAATACTATTTAATTCTCATTTTCACTTTGAAAAAATACAGGACATTTGTCGTAGACTTCATTCTATGACTTCTGCAATGCAGGTTTTGACTGTGAAGAAGTTGCTTTCTAGTAACATAGATTGAGTTTGGATTTGAACTAAATAGCAAATTAAGTTGACTTCAATCCAGCAACAGTAGGTCACAAAGATAATCCAGAACTGTTACTTTAGGCACACTAGCAAAGAGGGTTGAGGTGTAGTATTTGAGTGTTAGTGCATGTTAGTCCAGTGGTTCTAAACAAACATCTGACTTCCATTGTATTAATAGCCATCTGCACCTAGTGACAACATAGCCTCTGCTTTGGAGTTTATGATCTGATATGCTTTAGTTCTTACTTATTTGAAAATTATCACATATCGCTGCTACAAATTTTCCTTGAAAATTATTTCGCATGAGCCGTTTGGGCAGAATGTACTTTTTAATTGCTCCTTGAAGCTAGAAAATCTCGGGTGGCAGCAAATACAAGATTAACAGAAGTAAATGAGCAATTGACTTTTAGATTCACAGCCCCAGAACCTATGTATTTCCAGAAATCCATAGCTTTTACCTTTAAAAGCTGTGGAATAGATTAAATATTTCAGCAAAGATTTAACTGGTTTCTGTAACGATATATCTGAAGAAGATACTGCAGAGATGTTACACTTGTGAATGAAGCACGACTGGTTTAGTCTCTGAAAAATCTTACTGAAGCTGGTTCCAAAAGTGCTTAGGAACAAATGAATTGGAAGGACAACATAGACTACAGAATGTTTTGATGAAAGATAACCCAGGCTGAAAACTCATGAATGGTGAGAGAAAATTGTAGGAAGACTTCAGTATTGTAATTTTTGCTTAAGTTAAAATTGTTATTAGGGGAAAAAACCCTACTCTTGGTCAAATTTTCCCCAGTGTATTTGGTTCAAACATTGCCTCTCAAAATTTGCTGGGAAACAGTGATGGAATTGCATGGTCATTTAGTGCTGTTAAACCAGAAAAAGTAGATGATCTGGACTTCATTAGAATTAAAAATCACCTGGAGGTTTCTGGAAATAGAACGTTAGCTGAGCTAATACTGTAACACTAAAAATCTTCTCTCTTATAGTGTTACCCATGTTGGGAATAACACTTCCAGTATTCTTTTAAGTCTGTTAAAAATTGAGAGAGTAGATGTTGGGAGAGAAGGGAGCAGTTACAAAGTAAATTACTTTAGACAGTCTCATAGAAAGCCCTCCAGTCATGTATATTTAAATAACGTCAAGGAATAGCTGAATGCCTCTGGCTAAAAATGGTGTTTCGGATGGAATAGCTTTGACAACTGCTAAAAAGTCCATTAAAGCACCCAGTGAGTGTGAGCTAGCCTTTTGCAGTGGAAGAGAACATATTGAATATTCTTTAAAATGGATAATAATCTTCAACTATAATTTGCACTACGTCTTGCAAGAGACTCTGAGTTTTCTCCTATGGCGATGCATTTTGCTGCATTCAATTGTTGGTTCTTGCCAATTATTAAAAAAAACCAACCAAACAAAAACCCCAGCAAATAAAAATTTCATTCCTGCATAGATCACTGTGATAAAATGTTTATTTCCTATGTAGTGAATGAGTACTATCTAAATTGTGTTGGCTACAACCCTATTTCAGGAACCTGGTTTTCTAATACGAGTTTTATAATTTAAGCAAATGAGAAATTGTATTAAGGGGAGGAAGAAGTTAAATTTATCTCAGGAATGAGAACACTTCTCATTTCTGAAGTTTAAAAATGCTAATCTATCAAAATGACAAATTGAGGACAGCTATGTAATAAATATTGAATAAGTAGCTTAAAAGGGAGGTTGGGGGGACAACCCAATAAAAATTAGAGACTAATGGTCTCTCAGATTTTCAAAATGCACTGAGGCTGGTGTCTGATTCGACAGCATGATGCTTGACCATCCTGTGACTAAACTGATCCAGGAGTAGACTTTGATAGAAAATGTGTATACTGTAAGGCTCTGGAGTGAACTCAAAGTTTTTGTGTTAGTAGTTACTCTGATACTGCAATTACACTTTCTCTTCTCAGAAATTCCTGCAGCATTAGCTCCCCTTGCTGTATTCTCAGAGGAAGCACTAGGCAGAGGAGCTTAATTTTTGGCAATCTTAATAGACCAGCAGTCTGTTAATTCACTCTCTGCACTGTCAGCATCTAGTATGAGCTCAGGGGCCTCAACTCGGATACTGAGGTGAATGATTTTCCTGCTGGAGACATGAATGCTGTCAAACAGAGCATGCTATCAGAAAAACTACAATAAAACACAATAAAGATAACACCAGGAAGATACGCAATCAACTGGTGAAAGAAAATAATGTTGAGAACATGTAAAAAAAAGCCTGGTTGTCTTACGGTAAATTTGTCTTGTTCTGAGATGTGCTGCTTGATTTGAAGTAACGTACTGTGTGTGTTGGCATCTGTATCTACTGTAAGTCAATGCACTAAGCGCTATCATCAGAAATAGTGAATCATCTTCACATTCTTGGTAAGGAATTTGGGATTGCTTGTTCAAAGTTGAGATAGTCTTACCTGATGTGAGGATCTAGATGGGTTTTAAGGACAACAGTGCAACTGCTATCACACACCTGAGATGTGTGAGAAGGCAGTAATTTTTTTTTTTCTTTAACATGTATATTTGTATTCAAGAGGCCTGGTCTGGTCTTCCTCATTTGTCCTGGTGTTTGGTGGTTTCCACCCCTTTCCCCACCTCCCAAATAAGATGAGAGGGGGTGAGGAAAGTGACCCCAGCTTTTGCTTGGGCAAGCAGCAGGACCTGTGGTGACTTGGAGCACTTCAAAGATCAGTGGTCTTAGTGATCTGGGGGGTTAGAAGGTGAAACAATAGACATCCAAGGCAGCAAAGTACATAAAATGGGTTATCCAGAGGTGTTTTTCAGTCGTTTGTACATCTGAGATAGAGCTGCTTGTGCCAGTGGTTTACTTGTTCTTCATGGGTTCTGTTACTCCAGCTGCTGCCACTCAGTTGTCCTGTGGCAGAGAATGAAGATTCTTATTTTCCTAGAGGAAGAAATGGAATAAAGTCCTTAAAAAGATGAAAGTTATTATTTTCATAATGTAGGTTTAAGAAAAATGTGGTACTGTTTTGTTTGGTAAGAAAAGCAAAAGTTGTAACATAAGTATTATATCCATCGCAGCACCAAAAGAGTTTATTCAAAGTCAATGACAGTAGTAACACTAAAGAGTGGTTTTGTTCTGAGGCAACATTTAAAATTTAAAAAAAAAAGATTTAAAATTTCAGACAGTCTGTTGGGACAACTGCAGATAATATGGTAGAGTGCTAAGGTGCTAAAGGGTACTAGGATATCAAACTATTTTTAATTGCTGCTGGTTTGGTTTCTGATTGCAGGAAGGTGAAATGCCTAACTTTGGGTCTTTACTAACTTTCATTGTCTTGCTTTCTGCTTTTTTCTTCCTTCACCCACCTAGGTCCTTTCATCTGACTGAAGATGTTGTTAACACAAATCAAGAAGAACCTTTTTTTCTGTTTCTTAAAACTGACAGATCTGTGTCAACTCCATAAGAATGGGGACAACTGCTACAAATAACTCTGCTTACATTTATTTCAGTCACAATTAGGCTAGGACAGAGCCTTGAGCCATGCCATGGATCAGGTTAAAATGAAATATGAATCACTCGGCCAGTGGAGAGAGTTAGAAAATTTTATTCTGAGATAAAGAAAGCCTTTAAATAGCTACTGAAGGCATTGAACAAATTCAGCAATGAAAATAACCCTGTGAGATCTAAATTTACGTCGCTGGTGTCCTTACCCTACACCGAGAGCTGTTGTAACAAGATCTCTGTGTTTCTTGGTGCATGAAGTGAGAGTATCAACAACTCTGTCTTCCCTTCTTGATAGGAGATTTTCCCAAGGAAATGGGGAGCAAATGGGGGCCATGTGCCAGAAGTGTTAATGTAATGGGACAGGATTGAGTTTGTGGAGGATTTTCAAGGAGCAGTAGTGTGTATATTTGGAGTTGTTTGCTGCATTATCAGAAGCTTTAGAATTAAGAAAGTAACATTGCACCCTAAGAAGGTGCTATTAAGCCATGATGTGTAGCAGACATCGGCCTACCAGCCAGTGTGTAGTCTTGAGTGGGTCACCAAGGCTTAGGCATAGAAAGCCTGCTTAGGGTTATGTAAAAATGAGATTTTGTGTGAGGCAAGGAAAGCCCAACCTAGTGGCTTATCATTGCAAGTGGCTGTAGGCGAGACAACAGCTCTGCAGGTGGGAGTCCTGTAAGGGTGTCTGAAAGTGAACCTAACCTGAAACTGTACTGCAGGGATTTTTGAGGTATTATGAATGTTATGGGGAGAGATGGTGATGGTGGGGCAGACCAAGGAGTCGCAGGGCTGTAGGCATCTGACCTGGCCACTAAAAGCTCTGGCTGCTACTCTCAAGCCAGTCGGCTCGACCGAATCTAGAGCATGGATAATTTGGTTGGATAATGCAGTATGAAACCATAGCTGTATCTCACTGCTATTCTTTTTGTGAATCACAGATCAATCCATTTATTTTAAAAGTGGAATCTTGTCTTGAGCCCAGAAAAGCACAGGCTTTCTCCTTTTTCCCCCTTAGTTGCGTGTTCTACTGTTTTTAATGAATAAAACCAACAGCCCCACCCCCTCAAAAAACCCCAAACACGTGAGTAGAAAATGTTTACTTAGCACCTCGTTTGTAAGAAAATGGGGCAAAAATGTCAAGTGTCCCCTTTAAGGACTTACTAGTTTAATAACAATGTTTATATCACCAATGCAAATTATTTAAGCCGCAAAGATATATGGCTCAGCACCCCGAGTTATTAGCAGTGCTTTGTTAATGAGCTCCACATACTGTTGCTTTGCTTTCTCGTTAAGTGATTTGTAAAACGAGAATTTTGTATTACTTTTACAGGACCTTTCCCCTTCAAGATGGGGTTGTCTGTTAGCTAAGTTGACTCCTGGTGGCTTGTGATGGTATCAAAAGCAACTTTAAAATATAGATCACCTGTAATTATGCTAGTGTCGACTCAGTATTGATTTAAATTCAAGAAAAATTACTTTAACATAGGTCTTTAACTGTTTAAACGTAAATTCTTGAGTTACTCAACTGGAAAGTACGTGGAGGATTTCCCTAAATAATATTGACCAGTGTCACTGAAGTCTGTGTGTATATATATTTCTGAAATAAATGGTTCTGTTTCGTAGCAAGAAATGTATCTGAATCGCTTACTTAAATGCTTTAGAACTGCAGAAAGGAATGTAGTTTGTGGCCACCTTCTGTTATTTAGACATAGTTAAAATCTACACAATTTTCATTTAATTTGCAATGCAGGTAATTCTGCTGCATGCCGCCTAGTTTTTTGACACAGGTTGAGTTGTAGGACCATCTGAGTGGTGTTTTCCACTTCCATAGCAATACAGTACACTGATATTAGACTCCTTGCAGCATGAATGACAGTTCAGCTTTGATTTAACAAGGGAACAAATGGAGGGTTGTTTAAACCTCAGCATTGTAAGGAAGCAGTTTTCCTTCCTGTGAGTGTAAATGTGCTGAACCCAGCAGTCAGTGCAGTCTCCAAAGTGAATCTCTCCAGTCACAACTAATTCATTTCTGTCTGTGCAGGAACTGCTAAATTTTATTCTCAGTACTGCAAGATCCATTTACTTGGAAATGTTTAACTACTGTTGTGGATATTGAAATAATTTAATGAAACACTAAAGTTATAATTTGCCTTTTAAGCATCTATTGACTTACTGGAGCGTGAGCTCTCTTCATAGTAAAATACAAAGCTAACTCAAGCATAGTGACTGCCATGGGAGTAGTAATGTTGGTTCTTAATTTGGGCAATAAATGTAACTGCATTATACAGTTTATCTCAAATTTAGCCTTTATGTTATTTAGATTAAATCTTGCTGTGCTTTGTTGGTATGTGTTAGGTATAGGTTATTCTGTCTTTGAAGACTTGAGGGTCTCTGCTTACAGTAGGAATTGGTAGCAGAAATACAGAATTCAGTGTGCTTGCAAAAGATTATTACTTTAGCCTTTTGCCTTTTTAAGTAAAAAGGCACTTGATTTTCCTATGTTACTTCTTACCCAATGAATTCTAGTCATTTATATGACTACAAATGCTGCATTACGTTTCTTTCAGTCTTCTGACGCTGTAAGTAATGAGATTTTTAGTGATTTAAAAAAAAACCTCATACATTGATGTGGTCTTTTCTTGTTTGTATTTTCGGTATTAAACATCATGTCAAATATTTTTATAATCTTTATAATGCTACTTTAGTAGTAGCACTACTACTGGTGGTGACCTAAAATGACTATGCTTCTGCTGATAAATATGTTGCAACACTAAGATCTAATTAAATGCTGGGTCTTTCTCATGGCCTTCACATTTTCCCAGCCTCTGCAGTTTTGGATGCTCTTTAGTTATGAGATGACCTCTGTTTTGATAAATCCATTCTCTTCTTGGCTATTACAACTCTGCTGAGTCTTAAAACTTTCCTGCTAAATATTTTTTTTCTGTGCTTATGTACATTCCACACCATCAAATCCTTTCATAAGTAGTCTGATGTGATTATTTTGAAAAAGCAAGTCCTAAACTGTGTGTCTCCTCTCCTAGGCATCGTAAACCTTTGGGTCAAAGAGTTGTATCCAGACAATCATAACTCTTAATCTGAAAATGCCTTACTGCAGGGTAACAGGGTCTTCCTTTGTTTACACAAGAGCCGGATGGGCAGTATATTACTGTCAGTGCAACGTGATGAGTGAATGTTTAAAACTTGTATTTATTCTAATTCCTTGGTTGTTCTCAATATGTTGGTTGGTTGCAAAATCATCAGTATGCTGCTGCAAAAGAAATCAAACCTCTATCTGCCAATGGAGAGTATTATCCCAACAGGCCAGTCTTAGTTACTACCTTGGAGAGGACTACAGCAGAAAGGACAGTTCTGAAAACTAAATGAAAAATAAAGCCAAGGGTATTTTCACACCCTGTGTGGCAGTAGAAATCTGAAAGTTTGCACTGTGAAGATGTATGAGTGGTGTGTCCAAGTCTTGTGGGCATGAATTAGACTCTTCTTACAGTTTGATTTTTCTCTTCTTTAGTATAATGCTTCACCGCAGCAGCAGAGAGATATAATAAAGAGTAGGAGTCTGGACAGGAGGCTACAAGAACCAATAGTTTTAACAAAATGGAGGCACAGCACAATTGTGTTGGACACCAACGATAAGGTAGGAGCAATTTAAATAGCATGCTGGAGTACTAACTGTTTCTGATGCGTAAAGCATTTAATCGAGCAGAAATGAGTATGCTTGAATTTCTGAAACCTCCTTTTTCTTGTGTTATGTTGTATCATTGTGTATAACATTAGTCGAAACCAAGGGCTGTTTGGTAACTTTACTACTGCTTGTGAGTAGGAGCTCTTTTCTTGTTATCCTTGAAGTATTTTAACTAGGCTAGTTGAGGGTTTGGTGTGTACAGCCATTTTACTTACAATTTAGAATCTCCAAATTCACTTAAGGCTATGGAGTATAAGTATATAGTATATATGGAGCAAAAGATTTGCGTTCAAGAGCTATGCATGTAGATAAGGTATATTTCATACCTGAATATTTTAATTGTAGGAAACACCAAGTAAGAATACACTTGAAAGATTGCAGATGAATAATTGAAATATTAATAGAATTGAAACAAAAGTTGTGCTTGCTGAAGTGAAAACTAGGCCTGAAAGCTGGAAATAGTTGTATTATATAGGAGATTTATCCCTTTGATGACTGTTCCATGGATCTCTGCTGTAATATCTTAAGGAAAGAGGACAAGCTGTGTGTGGTTACTGCAGGGTTGGGGTACTGGTATATGGACAGAACTGAGAGTGCTGGAATGCTTGGTTTTGATCCTGTCCAGAGCTGAGCTGGGTGTTTAGAAAAGAGCTGTGGATCAGTAACAACAAAAGCTGTCTTCTGCCCCGTCTTTGGGCATGTTCTTGATTGTCTGTTTTGGGCTGTACAGTGACAGATACTGTTCAGGCCACCAAGGAGACAGAAGCTCTCCCTTGCTCTCCCTCTAGTTTGATTATTTTTGTCCCAGCTGTTACGGCTTGTGCTGGGACATTCTTCCTGTGGGCAAGGAAAGCTGATGTGAGCTGAGCTGGGAGGGACTGAAACAGGCTTTGTAGGGTGGTGACTTGCTGGTTTCTGTAACTTTACAGCAGTCTGTCCCAATATTCATGGAAATGGAAATACTTCATAATGCTGAAATCTTAGCACAGACTACTCAGCATGAAATACCAGGAAGCAGCATTGTAAACTCCCATACAGGGAAATTGACATGAATATAGAATTTGAAATATGGGGAAAAGCCTGTAAATGGGCCTGTGTAATTGCAAATCTTGAAGACAAACTTAAATGGACAAAACACAGTAGCTGTAATTAAAACAGATCTGCTGCCCAGAATGTTATTTGCTTGACCTGTTGTTTCCGGTATGTTTTAATAGCTTCCCTTGTTGAAATGGAGTATAGGAGAGTGGGTTGTCACGAGTTGACTTAGTTCTTCAGAGTAGGATTTATTGGATTTGATCTTAAGCTTTTGAGCTGTCAGTTTAGAATACATCACACGTGGTGCTGAGGAGGCAGTGGACCGTGCTTGGCTGGAGACTTTGCACCTGCAGGCATTAGGTTAGCTTGAGCGATTCCAAGATCCCTCTACTGCTTCTTTCCCATCCCTGCTCCGGTGTACACATCCTCTTGTGCCGAGTGTGCCGTGGCACGGCATGAGGACAGCCTAGACAGAGTCCTAGTAAATCAAAGCCGAACGGGCACTTCTAGCCTCATTTGTAGTTAACACTTCACAGGTATGAACGGTTCTGCTTGAGAAAGCTTAAAGTTTTGGCCTCGCTTTTAAAGGAAGAATTATATTTTTATTTTGGGGCATAAGATACACTTCTCTTTTGGAACGACTGTATGTATGTAGTGCTGCAGTGAATTAAGAAGCTCTTGTAAAACATTGATTAAGTGGAGTTGTTTACTTTTCTTCAAAACACAATGTTCAAATACCAAGAGCTTCAACTTACTGAAGCAGATGTGAAAGTGTACAAATACCTAGCGTAATAAATAAAAGAAACTGTATATATATGCCATATTTGTAAAGTCTAAGTCAGTAGTTTCAATTTCCTTTAACAGCTTCAAAACATGCAGACAACGTGTATTTTTTAATGATAAGGAGACTATATATTTCATATAAGGCACAGAGAAAATTAAAATTGTGTAATGGAGCAATAAGCTGGTATTTTGTGGAAAGACAAAATTTGTTTAGTAAATTGATGCACCCATTCTATCACTGCTGGCAAGTACACGGCTAGATATTCTGCTGTAAATTATGTGGAAAGGGAATAGTTCTTGTTCCAGAGTTGCTTAGTTTATGAAAGCTATCTCAAATTCAGAAGGAAATAGACAGAAAACCAACTGACACTACCTGGGTAGACACATCAACCCCAAGTTAGCTTTTGAACTGAGTCCTGGGAAAGCTGTTTCCAGTATTTTCAGTCAAAAAAGTGCTTGAAATGTGTCAGAGCGAAAGTATGGGTTGCTGACAGAATTTGATGATATCAAATGTACTTGTTAACTGTTTATTGGCTGTGGCGCATATCTGTATATAGCCATCATCTAAAAAAATTGGTAAACCGAGGGAATAATACTTTCCTGGGAGGGACAATGTTGATTGCCTTAATTTGAGCTCCCCCCCCTGCCCACAGACATCTAAAAATATGGAGCACTTAAGCTGTTTTTAGGATTACTAATGTTCTCCGTTATTGTGCTGCTAAAAGAACTAGTGGGCCACTTCTGTAGGTAGATTTATAAGTGATTTTTAAAGCATGGGTGTGCAGAGTGTTATGCAATGCTGGAAAAGCAAACTGACTTTGGGAGAGCTACTAAAGGAATTAAAGAGAGGGAGGAGGAGAAATGTGTTAACAGTAACACAGAACAAGTGATGTTTTTCTTCTGTTTGAAAATCTTTCCCAGATTTTCAAGTGATGTATTTGTGCAAAGCAATCATTACACAAGAAGAAACGCATGTGTCTTTTTTGTTCCAGACTGGCAATTTTTCTAGTTTTCAGGAATTTAATGCTTTCCTTTGGTCCGTACTTAACATCTAGTTTAAAAGAAAAACCTGAATCTTTACAAATTTTCAGTGCTTGATTATAAGGAAATCAATGATCATGATTTACAAAAATTAATAGAGCTGGCATATGCTTTTCTGCATGTATAACAATATATTGTACTGATCTTAAGTTTACTAACCACACAGAAACATCATCTGCTCTTCAAAAACTTCATATTTATTATATGGTGCCCTGTAACAAGTTACTATTATAAATATGCTTCAGAAATAGTTAGCAATGTCATGCAAAAAATCTGCCCCTTAATAAGGATGGAAGCTTTGCTTTAAGCTGATAGAGTAAGTATTAACATTTTTTTTCAGATGGATGTGTGCAAATTAACCCAGTTTCATTGTTCTCTGGAAATCTTATAAGAACACAGTCTAGTAAGCATGTTTATAATGTAACTATCTAAGAATATCATACAAGCTTAAAAATACAATTTTTTTGGTAATGTGTGAGCATGTATAAAGGGGGAGAGAGTATTTTAAAGGAATTGCAAGAAAGATAATAACTTGTTGCCTATTTGAATTTTATAGGAATCATCAACTGCTTCTAAGGCCAGTTTTCCTGAAAACGAGTCCTCTCCTTCTTCACCAAAGCATCAAGCCACAGTCAGTATGCAAAGTGTTTTAATAGATAAGTAGATGTTAGAGAATCTGGGCTATTCTTGATTAGAGAATTGAGGGTAAGCCTACTTGTTACTGAGAAAAATAATGGAATAACACTATTTGAAGGCTTTACATTTTAAAAGGAATATATTGTGTCCCAACTGTGCTTTCAGAAAAAATGTAAATCTCTGGTTTATATACAGCTTGGTGATAGGAGATTAAGTTAAAGAAATTTACTGTGAAATAGTTACATCAGATTATGTAGATTTCAGTATACTTCCTCCAAGAACTGTCTTTTCACCTAGCAGCTCTGAAGGTAAAAGCAGAAACAAAGTCCTTCTCTCCACAGAATCTCTCACTGTCAGTGGTCAGTAATAGTTAGGAGTATTTGATGTCTTTTTTTTTTTTTTTCAATTGTGTTTCAGTCTCCTTGAAAAGACATAAATAAACCATGTCTTTTTGACTTAGAGGATTAACTACTGGGAGGAAAACTTAAGCTTGTTGAACTCATGAATGTTTAACAGATTTTTTTTTTCTTCAGTTTTTATTTTAAATTTGATCATTGCTTTTTAAACAGTGGGAAGTAATTAAAAAAATGAAGGTTTTGGGTTTAAAAAAAAATTTGGATCTGTACTACAGTAGTGTCAGTATATGTGCCTTGATCAGTTTTAGCAGCTGTTCAGTAGGAAGCTCAGGGCATTAAAGGCACAACTTCTCCTGTTTCTTACTTTGCATGCAGAAGAAAGGTTCTCTGGCTTATTGATGCTGATCCATTCTTACAACTCTTCAGACAGTTTTCCACATAAAATAAACATTGTTTATTATGCAAGCATAGCTGATAGCCTTACAAACAATTATTGCTGCATGTATTCTAATTTCTTTAAATATGGCTCAGACCTTGAATTATTAAAATTGTATTTTGTAGAAGAACGTGCTTTAGATAATAGAAAAGACATATCTATATTTTCTTTAGCTGTCTCATGGGATATAATCTTACAAAGAAAGCTGATGAATTTTTGTGTGTTTTTGTTCTTAACTTGCTTTCAACTTCCTTTTCCCCGATTACATTAATTTTCCCATTAGTACCCCCTAGTGTTGCTGCTAAGTAGGGCATTGTGGTACTTTGAATAACTCTTCTTTGGAGCATTCCCACTGGTGCTACCATGAGTAGTTCATTAAAACAATAATTTGAGAAAGCGGTCATGGGCTTCTCAATCACCATGAAAGGTGGCAACAGGCCACTTGCTAAAGGCAAAGGTTTGTCAGAAGGGTGCAGTGCATAGGGCTGTTAGTGGTGCTCTGCATGGATCACAAATAAAGTGAACTAAAAAATGGGTGCCTCTTTTTTGTTTGTTTTTGGAGGGCAAGTGAGGGAAGTGCCTCATTTCTTGTATGAAAACACAGGTTTTGGAAAATAACATACGTCACTGGCTTGGGAAAACATTCCAGCCAAATGGAGATACTAGACTGAGTAAGAGTAGCAGTTACCATTGGACTGAAATAACATCTAAACTACCAGCTAAACACTATTTGCCTTGAAAACATATAATTTTTGTATTTTGTGCTGTGCTTGAAACATGTAGATGAAATTTTTAAGATTCTTAAAAAATGAATCTATTTGTTTCCTAAGAGTGTTGTCACAGTGTTCCAGCAAAACGTTTCTCTTCGATACTGTATTCTGCAATGATGGTCCACTTAAATTTGGGATTTAGAGGAGAACGCTGAGTTCTCTTTTCTTTTGATCTAGCATTCAGGATGGTTTTGTTACAATAAAACTAATTTTGATCCTTTCCCTATTTGATGGTTTCAACTAATCGCTTAGTTCCTAAATTAAGGACTGTTAGAAGCTGTTAATGAGAAGAAATTGATTAAAAAAAATAATTTAGCTTTCCTTTATCACCATTCACTGAAAGGATAAGGCTGGGGTGATACGGGAAAATTATATAATTTTCTACCTCATTGTCAGAGTCACAAAGGATCTAAATCAATGATTTTCCTTTTATCCTAGTATATTTTCATGTACATTTGTGGGGTTTTTGTTTTTTGGGTTTTTTTGGTGTTGTTTTTTTTTTTTCATAGAAATTAGAAATACTTCAAATATTTCGAACTTGCAAATAACCTTGTTTTACCCAGTGTTCTTTTTCCACTGTTCACTGACTGATCTCCCGATTTGTACAGAGGCATACCAATATAAATTATATTCATCAATAAGACATAACTAAGTAGTTTAGAATTCTAATATCTTGCCTGGGGACAGAAATAAATAGGACATCAATGAAATCTTTCACTCATCTGTTTTTGAAATGAATATGTTAATATTTTTATGCATTTCAACCATGTTTTATTTAAAATATGCAACTATGTTAAAATAACTGGGAAGAACTTTGTCAGAAAATTTGGGCTGTTTGTTTGTCAGCCATCTCCTTTTTTAGTAAAAGACACAAACACAAATGTGCTGTTGCATAATTCGTTAAAACTTCCACTGTCTAGTACCACAAGTGATTTAGCTTGTCCAGAGCACCTAGGCCTTGAAGAAGGAAAGCTTTTTATCCTCTGAATGGTAACGAGTACTTCCCCAGAGGAATTTTGATATTGCTGATCTCTGTGTAGCTTCTTGAAGTTATAACATGGGCAAAGATGGCTCACTGCCAGAAATTGATTATGTGGGGGATTGAATTCAATCTCCCAATAGCAATAGAAGCAGATTTTAGATTTTCTTTTATATTTGTTAAGTTTTACTCTATCTTACAGGGTCAAGAGAAATATGGGTTATTGAATGTGACAAAAATTACAGAAAATGGGAAGAAAGTTCGGTAAGTCTTGGAATTCCAGAAGTACATGTGTGTAAGGGTTTGTGTAAGGCATCTGACTTTTATATTAGGACAGCATTCTTACTTTTTGTCTGAATTTGCCTTAGAGGTTTTTCTGTAGGGGACAGTGTTTCTGTATCACAAAGTATGTGTTCTTCCAGTGAGCTAGAGAGAGTGGACTTAGAGAAGCAGAGGCTTCTGTACACCAGGACTCCACACAAGGCAGTGATTTCATGAAGGCGTACTGATGAGACAGCTTTTAAAAATAAGATTGATTTATTTAAGTGAAAATCTGTACAGGTTATAACCTGTCTTGCTCCTCGGATAGAATCAATATAAGAGGGGCTTTGAGACTTTCATCTCCTTTAATTTCCAAGGAATGTACACATTGTGTGCTCCCTAATTCTTCCTTCACTCTGTTTGTGAAGGGTTTGAAACAGAATGTGTCACCTGACGTTGGTCTCCCTGTAGGTGATGAATGACCCAATTTCTAACTTCCTTTCTTTGCCTTACAGGCAGGCATTTACATTATAAGTCATAACATATAATCAAATCTTAACTTATGTTTCGTGTGTTTTGCAAAGAGTCAGTGTACTGCAGAATACTGCAGAAGTATGGCACATCCTCACATTTAATTTAGATTTACCTCTTTTTTACATCTAATTTTTTTTTATTGTAACCTTTTAGGTGTAATACTATGTTATCTAAGTCAGTGTTTCCCAGACTTTTCATACATAAAAATTGGTGTTCTTGAGGATTAAGAAAGTCATCACCCAGCTGATCTTCAAGAGCCAACCTGACCTAGTCCAGTGCAGCTGGGCAGCACATCTGTCCCCCAGTTTGGTTCCTCAGATCCTAAGAGCTTTGGTTCCTAAGAGCTTGGTAGGAAAGGGTGGACAGTGGCTCCTGTAAGCTGCTACTGGTACAGTAGACTCCTAACACAGGTTGCATCTGTTGGAATCATTGATCTGTACTGCTGGGCTGCTACATGGAAAGATGCCATCCTGTCACGTTGAGAGCTGTTGCATAATAATTAACGTTTGGGCAATGGAAATAGATTGGCAGGGCTTGTCAAGATTTTTATTTCTTTAACCTCAGGAGGCCAGGTACTCAGGCATAAAAGCAGATAGTCAGACAGCTGGAACAACGCCTTTGTTATTTTACTGCATTCTTTAGATATGTAGCAAATACTTTATTGCCAATGTAAATGAGCTTATTACATAAACATGGGACACTTGCAATCCAGTTAGGTATGATCAATCACTTTCAGAATTATGCAGCATTTTGGCATAGTCTAAGTACACAGTAGACTGTTTCAGATTAGCCCCTCTGAAATTATAAATATATGGTGTTTTTCCTGGTGAACTGCTTCCACTACTAATTAGGCTTCTTTAATTTAGACTTTGATGGTCAGGCTGGGACTGTTAACATATGTTCCCTTCCACAAATACGGTAGCAATTAAGACTTACTGATGGCACTAATGACTGTATATATGGTTAAGTGTATTAACACACAGGTCAGCTGGGCAGCAATGATGGGCAGTTTAAATATCTACTCTCAAAGACAATTTATCTTATGTTTGTTTACAAATATTTGCAGAAAGAATTGGATGTCATCGTGGGCAGTGTTACAAGGCTCATCACTGCTGTTCACTAAAACCCAAGGAAGTGGAACTAGCTGGGTAAGCTCAAGAACAACCCTATTTTAGTGTTAATTACATAAAGCACAAGAAATAAAAGGCCTTTTATTTGTAGGGCTTAAATACTGATATGCATGCATAGTTTAGAAAAAAATAAGTGTGTGTAAGTTATCAGGTAAATAGCTTAATGTAACAATTATGATGTAGAATGAGAAGAAAACCAGTTTTACTCTATTTCAGAAATATTTTTATATTTGATAAGTAAGATCCTGATACAAAAGTATTCAGGTGCTCTGTAAGCTTGACGTTTCTGCTTCAGGCCAAATATTTTTGCATTCCTTACTATGTTTGTCTAAACGTTTTGTTTTACTGTCCTTGGATATTTTTTCATAAACTTCAGGTAATTTTGATTGTGATACATGTAGTAAAGAAGATAGTCTGACACTTGGCTTGTTGCATTAGACTGTTTGAATAATGTACTATTGTTCTATCATTTAGTCTTTGTCTTAGTATTTTATATCTGCATAGTGCATGACAGGTATTTGTATCTGCTTTGATGTCTGATGGAGACCTAAAGAGAAACATCACACTGAAAATTATGATTATTCAGTTTTTATATAATCTCTAGTTTAATAGCATTATAATTATATTGGCTATATTTTTCCAGAAGCATTCCTACATTAATAGCTATAGAAATGTTCTTTTATCTGTGACTTACCTACTTTTGGGGGTCTAAAATATCTAAAGGGAGGTCAGATTCAGTATTCGTTACTGTAGTGTGTTATCATGTGAATTCCAGCTAATTCCATCTTACAGAAATATGCTATCTTGCTGTGCTTTTCTGATCTTTCTACTTGGCCCACTTTCTCCTGATGTGATTCTTTTTGAGTAGTGTATTGGTATTGACAATTCTGTTCTAAAGCATTTTAGAGTTCATTTCAGAGCTAGAAACATGATTTTTGTGCCCTTCTGTTGCTGTAAAGGGGTGGTTGGGGAAAAAAACAACCACCAAGGGTGGATAAATAACAATTGGGTTAAAAGAGAATGGAAAGAGGAATGTTTGGGCAAGATGGTCAAGCAGAAGGAAATGAGCAAGGAAGGAAAAAGAACAAAGAGGCATGAGATAAGGTGAACTATGCTGTCTGGTAGGATGTGGACTTGGTGACCTACAGAGATCTGCCCACACCATGTGTGGGGAGAGGAAGGGAATGTGGTGTGCACCAGAGACAGCACAGAAAAGGCATAGAAACATGTGTATATCTGAAACTTACTGACTTTCCCACCTGTAAACTTTGATATACTAAGTGAATAAAATAGAAGTTATTCATCAGTGAGAAAAATGCCATAAGAAAAGGAACAGAACTCGTGAATTTTTATTAATGTAACTTTTATAACAAAATAAGTTGAAGAAATATTGAAGAACCTTAAAGTGAGCTTTGAAGCAGGAAGTACTGGGATTTGGAAGGTTTTAAAACTCATTCCTTTACTTTCCTTTATACCCTTTAGTCATTATCTATTGTTTAGTCAAGTTCAGTTTCATCACCCTGCTTCATAAAATGGAAAATTCCTAGCTATTCTGAGGTGAGCGTTGATATTTAGTCTCAAAGCACAAAGAATACTGTAATTTTTCCAGCATGCTAATATAAATGATGGAAACTGATAACTTCTGCAATTTACTTTTATAGCTAAGGATCCAGAAAGTTCTTTAGTTTTATAGATATAAGTGTACATGTTTCAAAAGTAAATCATTTCACTGAGTATCTAGTCAAGTTCCCCAAACATCCAAGTGTAGCTGTAGATCAAAAACTCCATTATTTTAGCTGTGTGTTAATATCATTAAAACACCCCTTGCTAAACTAAGATATTGTTTATGGATGTATGATAGTTATGAATGAATGTGTGCCCAAATGAATTATCCGTAAAAAATAATCATTCAACTCTGCTTATTGCTTATGGATATTACTGTGAGTTATGTTACACCTTTCAAATGCAGTTATTTGGTAGAGGGGGAAAAGGGCATAAATGCTTTTGATACTTTTGCTGCACTTAAAACTATCATAGTCACAGTATTTCTGTGTGACACTGCCAGGTATGTGTACTATCAAGTGTTGGAGTAGGGTCACCAAGAGAAATATCAACAGTATGAACAGAATAAAGTGAAGCTGGATGTATTTAAGGGAGAATCTCTTTCAAAGACTTTGTTATATGCCTGCATACTCACAGTTGGCTTTGTAAATATGTAATTAAATATTCAGCACACTCTCTTCTTGCTCTCTGCATTTTTTGGGGTGTTAAAAATCTCACCTTTCCTCTGAAACTTTGATCTTTGTTAGTATTTTAATAAAATGAAGTCAAGTCTAAGTCTGGCACATGGTAAGAATTACCCTTCTTCAACTTATGAGAAGTATGTTTGTTTAGGATTCATCTAGAGATTGATATAACCATATCTTCTTTTCTGTGCATTGTTTTGTGACTTCATCACTTTTCTTCCTTTTTCTCATCAAGTCATTTTGCCAAGGGGGCTCAATTCCTGAGCTCTTGCTCTCGCTGCTTTCTTCTTGGAAAAATGCTCTCAGTCGTCGACCTGCTGTCACCTATGTAAACTCTGACCAAGTTTCAGCTATCACTGTATGTGTTCTTGTTGCATGCCTCTTGTCACTGTAAGGCTATCTGCCACTAATCTTGAAAGTATATATGAATTTTTCCAAGGTTTACGTTTTGTCACTTCGTTTAACACCTTGTGTGTCCTGTTTGCTGAAGGTCATCCAGGATGCAAATTAACACACGAGTATTGCAATAATCCTGTAATTGTTCTAATAGAACAAAGTAAAAAGAGTATCTGGTTCTTCAATGCCAGAATTATAATCCCACATTTACGGACTATTTGGACCACTAGTGTCTTGACTAATAAACAGCATGATACAGTTAATTCTTTAACAGATATTTTGTGTCTAATTCTTTCTAACACAACTAATTGAGGATGTTTGTAAAATGCCTACGATGCCTTTGATACAATGATGTACATGACTTTGGTTAATTCTAGCTATAATTGGAACACCCAAAAATGTAAATGTTATGCATAAAAACCTGAGAGGAAAATAGTTCAAGGATGTATATGCCACATACAAAAGGTGGTATAAATCTGTATGACTTTTTATATATAATTTAAGCATCTGTAGTTAGTGATGTTTTGAAGTACAGATGCCAAGCACAGAAGTGCTGATTATCAGAAACTGATAAAGTGTTGGTAACTAATGTGGAAGTTTGTTGCTAAAGATGGGTGAGGAGGAATTTAGATAATGATTCTAGTATTAGAAGAAGCAAACAAGCTTGACTGGTTGCATTGTTTTTTCCTATCACTTTCTCAGCACTCTTATCAGAATAAAATTAAACGTTTCTTGGAAAAAAATCATATGCTGAAGCAATATTTCAATAATTTGACTTGAGGATTTTAAAATGTTGATGATGTTTAAAACTTTTTTTAGTATCCTGGCTTGTAGTTCCTGAAGAGTGGAGAGAGTGCACTATCTGTTTTGAGTTTGGTTAAGATTCCTGAGACTTCTAGAATGACTATTTTGATGACCAGTACCTTAATTTTTAATGTTTTCCTGTAACGACTTGTTACAGGAAAGGCTTGTTCTTATTAACCTTGTGTTAAAAGTTATGCAACTATCTTTTCTTTGTCAAATTCATTGTTATGCATATGGAAGACTGGAACAGATAATTTATACACAGTTTGGTATTCTTCAAAATGCTACTTTCTACAAGGAAATCTATGAATTTTTTAAATAGGTCTTTTCACAGAAATTTTAATTTCTAGTTTTGAAAGAATGTGTTTCTCAACTTTTGGTATGAATGAGTAGTAATAGCTATTGCCAAATTTTAGCAGTGGGGCTCATAAACCACAGCAAATGGTAAACGGAAGGATTCAGCTGTCAACCTTCTGTAATGGGTGCATGTCCTCGGTATTAGTGGTGGTTAACCAAAAGTGGGTAAACTTCTCAAGCATCAAGGAAATAAAGGCTCTTCAAGGTTTCACGTGGATGCAAAATCTTGTTTACTGTGTTATACCACTGTGTCAATGGCCAAGGATATTACGTACTACTACAGCTCGTCACTATTGCACAGCTGATTTTACAGAAGCTCAGTTGATGATCATGAAAACTATTTGGAATGCAAATACTCCTGTCAGAGACTGGTTTCAAAAAACTTCTGTCATGTTGCTATGACTATACAGAATATCTTTATATTTTCCTTTTTTTGATAAAGCAGTAAGTTTTGGAACTCCCTTACCAGCCACAAGGGAGCATCTGTCTCCTCAGCTCTGTTTCTGCAGTCCATCTGTGGCTGAGGAAGACTTGGAACTAAAATGTTCTACCCAACTCTCATTAGAAACAGAAATACAAGAATGGCAGGTGTCACTTGTACATCTAAAGTCTTCCAATAAACAACATCCAGTTCTGTTTCCAAAGAATGCTGGAATATATGGACTGTGTGGCTTGTCCTGTGGAGGCTTCCAGGACTTGGAGAGAGCTCCTGAAAGCGGTTGAAAACGCCTTCTATTTATTGATGAAGATGTGTCCTACAAGGCAGTCTTTAAGCTACGCAGCATCTACTATATCTGAAGCCAAAACCCCAAACTTATTTCAAAAAAAGTGGAAGTCCTCTCTGCCCTATAACTAGAATAAGCACATCCAGTGATGGCTTTCTTCCTAGAGGAAGCTGTCAGACTTTGTGACTGTGATTCAGCTGTGTGACTCTAGGACAGATTCATATCTAGGACAACTGGCAGTGCCATGTGTAGACCTCTCCTTCTTTCTGCCTTTCCAAACTCCCCAGTCAGCTCAAAAAAAAAAAAAAATCCAGTGAGAACAAGGGGTCTGCTCAGGAAAAGCTGAATTTTTCTTGACTAGTGCTGACTTGTTAGTGCCTACTGTTTTGAGAAAGCAGGCTTTATGTCTAGGTGGCAGCAGATGCCAAAGGAAAAGGTTTTCTTTTTCCTGCTCTCCACAAAACCTGCTTGCTTTGGGGAGGGTTGATTGCCTGTAGGTAACCATTGCGTGACGAGCACCTGAGCAGCCCTTTGCAGGACTTGCACTTGCAAGCTTTCAAGGAGGGAAATGGCTGCTGACACCTTGTTTTCATACACCCAAGAGCAGAAAAGAACCTTGACAGGGAAGCACATAGGAGAGCCTACACGCTAAACTTAACAATTTCCTTCAATAAGGAAATTAAATTCATGATGAGTATATAATGTATTGGTATATCAGAGGAGCTTTGCAGAGAGGCTGGATTATTTGTGTGGGTTTCCCCATCTTTGGATCTCACACAGCAGTTTGGGCACGGCTTGTGTGAAGGAGCAGGGAAAAGCTTCTTTTTTCCTCTCTGAGAAATTTAGCTTCTGGGTTTTGGTTTGTTCTGTACTTTCTGCAATGCTGATGGGAGTCAGGCTGGAATGATGGGTCACGTGCGAAGGTGTTGTAGATAGCACTGTGTCCTGTGTTCTGTTGGGCCAGGAGATCAGCAAGCTCATGTACTGGGGGGGTTCCCATTTAGTCAAAACAGCAGTGACTGTTACATTTTCTGTTGTTCATTTCCCCTGTAGCAGGTCATCCATTGTCTGTGCTTCTGAGCATCATCTGGGCAGTGTTTTTAATGAATCCTCCCCTGATCCTGCAGAGGACTTTGGCATTCGACTCCTGCTCTCTCCAGTGCCAAACTCTATAAATTGATTTTTCCCCTCCCCTCCGCCCCCCCCCGCACCAAGATTGATCTAGGCTGCCGGGAAGTGTGTGGCTGGGGCACTTTGGTTGTATGAGAAGCAGTTCTGTCAGTCTCTCTCAAACAGGCAGCTACTGCATTGCCGCCCACGACTGCAAGAGCCGTAATGGCCTGGAGATTGTTCTTGTGGATGCCACTTCTGGGCTGGGCCTCTCTCAAAGGCTCTGCTCTAATTAATAAGAAATGTTCTTGGATGGGGTATCTATCAATTAAGTTATAAAGTGGAAGGTGTTTTTTTTCCCAAGTGCTATTTGGCATTGGGTAAATTAGAAATAGTCCCTTATTCTGATATTTCACGGGTAAAATAAAGAAGTTAAGATGTTACTTTCCATTCAATACATAACTGCCCTCAAGACTCAATGCAGGGAGGTTTTCCAGTGGTAAACAGCCTTTCTGAAACACAGTTAGCATTAATTAACATCCATGCTGGGAATTTAATCAGAAGCAGCAGATTAGTTCTGTTTTCTGAACCGTTTCTCTCCCCTTGGATATGGCAGCTGTTGTACGGGCTGGAAACTTGTGCTCGCAGCAAGGAGCTTGTCCTGGGGCTTACGTCCCCCAGAGCTGTCACACGAACAGCATTCATACATCAAAGACTTCTTAAAGGAATAGAAAGGAACCTTTTTGATGGATCAGATGCTACAAGCTTCCCCTAGAACTACAACATTGCATTTTTGTGCTGCAACCAAGTGACTTGACAGCTTTTCCTTATTTTACTCACAATTAGAGCTTTTTGTTTGTGTGGGTCACTGATTTGGTTTCTTTGAGGAATAATGTTTCAAAGCTACGTTGTGGAGGTTGAAACCCTAGTACACAAGTACTTGATTTTTAAAAATTGTTATACCTAGTATAAATGTAAAAGTAGTAGTTAAAAATAGCTCCCTGATGTTTTCCTCCAAATTGTTAGAAGGGTACTTGTGGGTTAAATGTGGTTGTGGATTTGTTTTTTTTTATCACTTCTTTTATTTTCTGGTTGTTTAATACCTAGACAGTGAAATTGAGGTCTGTTTATTTGCTAGGATATGCTCCAGTATTGCAACAGAAGCTCTACAGCAAAATGTAAAATAACATGAAAAGCGTTGTTGAAAAAAGTAATATATACACAAGCTATCTCTATGTATATATTATGAAAATGTACAAACTGAAAGTGCTCTTTCAGTGTAGAAGGGATGTGATTCTTGTCTAGCAAAGCTACTATATGTGGTTTGATTTTTGGCTTTAAATATAACCATTGATTATCTGTCAGAATTTTTTTGTTCTTGCTGTTCAGTTACTTGTTAGCCAGTTCTGTTTAAAGTTTGTGACTGTCCTGACTAAAATCAAGCTACAATCAACTGCTGTATGAACTTCTACCATTTGTGATTGGGGAAAAGAAGCTCTGCTGGAATCTGGTTGCATTTGAAGTTAGGGAATTTGAAGGGCTTTAGAGCAGCTTTTTAATAGGCATGCTTAAAGGGTGTTTTGTGTGTGGTTTTTGTTTTCCTGATATCTTGCCTGTTGATTTGTGGCACTCTATTTGCATTAAATTCTATAGACTCTAAATAATGTATAGTATATTTAGAGGATTGCCAGACTGTGTACCTATTAGGAGTTTCTTTGTTTTTAAGTTTCTCATCAATGTTCCTTTTTTTCCAGAAGTTTGGTGTCAATCAATCTAAGCCAGAATTTACAGTGGATCTCAAAGGGGCATTGATTGACTGGGCCTCAAAGGACAAATCCAGCAAAAAGAATGTTATTGAGGTGAATTATTTTATTTAAATGTAGAATTATATGTATTTTAATTATGTAATAATTTTTCTCTAAACTTAAAATCTCTGCTTGAGTTTTCTACCTTTCTTCCTGCTTAAATGTAGACATATCTTAATACCTGTGATAAATGTCCATTTTTACTATGTCTGTGTGTGATATGCTTTTAAATTTTAAGCAGACTCTTATTGACTGTTTTTACTGGTAAATGTTCTTGAGTGGCTATATATTATCTAAATGTTGTACCAGGGAGAAGTGAAATTTGATTTATGATTTCAATTTTGAATTCTAATATATTTGCCAATTCTGATTATACCTGTTTTTATTTCTTTGAAGCTAAAAACCCGTCAAGGAACGGAGCTCTTAATTCAATCTGACAATGACAGCTTTATTAATGAATGGTATAAAGTTCTTAACTATACCATCAACAATCAGGTATGTGTTTGGATCTTGAAGGCTGTTTTTTCAAGTTAATGTTATTAAACTTCTAGGGCTTCATGTACATATTCATTTCCTGATTTTCTTGAGTGTAGGCAGGAGTTCAAGGATGTGGCAGTTCTGGTGGATGGTCCACTGGATTAAGAACCAGCAGGTGTGGGCTGACCTCCATCTCAGAAATGAGCTTCATTCTGTGGCCAAACACTTGTTATGTTTCAGTAACCTCAAAGGTTCGGATAGAGAGAGTGAAGCAGGGAGGACAGCCAAGGAAGTGATGACGTACATTAATCAGCATTTGATACTGCTATTCATCTAATAAGGCTGCACTTAAAGTGCAAATTAAAAGGCCTGGCAAAAACTTCTATTATCTCTTTTAATAAGACCACATAGTGCCAGCTAATTATCAACAGAGAAGTGATCCAGAATTTGCTCTTGGTTTTTCAAACAAGAATTACAGGTTTTGAATTCAGAAGGAGTTAGAGGAGATCTTGGAGATTCTCTTGTATCAAGTTGACTTCATGTGTATTCTTAATTTTTATAGTTAATAGGCCTGGCTGCTGCTCATAAACTTGCATTTATGTTGCTTTTGATGTCAGTGGCATTCATTTCTCTTAGCTCTGATAGTGTTTTCCATGTATGGCTGTTTTTCACCTAAACGCAGCAGGCTAATGTGAATGGTTTAGTTTCTTAGCGCTCATGGTTTAGGCTCCTGATCTTCTGCTCTTTTCTGATACAAGAGTGTTCTGACCCTTAATAACCAGGTAAGGCAGTCACTCAGTGATACCCTTCTGTCTGCGTCCTGTAATACAACTGAGGCCACTTCTTCCCTGCTTAAGTATAAATGAAGATGGAAGAGCTGAGATATACTGAGATGACAGCTAGGTATTAAATGTTAAGTTGAGGTAGCGAGTGGTGGAATGAGGAGAGTTTATCAGCATTGTGTGGGAAATGATGATATATTTGCTGCTGGGAGGAGCCAAGAGACCTAAGATTACAAGGCAAAAGTTCAAAAAGTACATTTATTAGACTACCTGATAATTTGGAGCACTGAAGGGTACCAAAATCCATAAGATCTGAAGCAAGCTTATAATTTTGGAAACTTTGTTATAGCAGCTGTGAATCTCTTTCTCAGAAAAGAGATGCTAGTTCTAGTGTGATGAGATCTTCCTCAAAAAAGGGTACAGATTAGATTCTGGTCTCTTTGCTCCTTCAGGCTGCTGAGAGGGCAATAACACAGGGCAACAATTTTAGACATTGGCATATTTACTTTTTCAGAGCGAGTCCAGTGTATCTTTTGACAACAGTGTAATTTTCCACCTAGTAGTTCCAGAGGTCAGAAATAGGGTTGATGCTCTAGAAATGTTACTTAGACTCTACCAAACAGCTACTTCTGTAGCAGACCATGAAATAGCTGATGTTTGTTTACTGGATTTGAAAAAAAACAATATCCGATATTTCTGTTGTCTGTTGGTTGATGTAACGAAGTGTTATTATAAAGGACTGGTTGTACTTGGTTAGATGTTCAGCAAAACTTCCTTATTGGGTGCTGTGATCAAATAGTGTTTCTCAAAGTTATTTGCTCTGCCAGTGAGCGTGGCATCATCTCGGAAAATATTTTTAGCATCTAGAGTTTAGGAAAGAAACAACCGACTATCATTATAGGGAAAGAAACCCATATTGTACTACTCTCTACAGGAAACGTGTTTATTAATGCTATATTCTATGAATTTGTGAACTGATCACTGTATGTTGTCTTAAATCTAATAGGTAGTAGAGTCTGATGAGGCGTTAGAAGATGATATACCAGATTCCCCTGGGGTGGAAAAACAAGACAAAGAAAAAGAGAAAGAGAATAAAGACTCTAAGAAACTTCGTTGTGAGTTGAAATTTTTCCATTAATTGACTTCTAGTAATGCAAATTTTTATTTTTTGCATCTTCAGTATTATGTTTAAAATGCAACGAATTCAAAAAGACAGCTAGGAGTGAAACTTGCACGTTTGGAAAAGACTTTTATATAGATCATTCTACATCTTGATGCCAGATAGGAGATTTTCTTCCTTGATTCATTAGTCATAATTGAAAAAAGAAAAAAAAAAAAAAGAAAAATAAGAGTATCAAATGTCTTTAACATCTGCTGTGTGACACATGAAGAATAGGAGAAAATAGGCAGTGGTCACATGAATTATTTTCAAGGTGTTGTCAAATGCACAGAAGTAATTAATACTTTTATTTGACTTGCATAAGTTTTTGTGAATAAGAATTCTTTTGTCCTTTTAAATGTTCAAAACTAATTGAACTGGTTTACTTGGATTTTGTCTGTGGTACAGCATCTGTAAATATTTGTACTATTAACTTAAACTGCAGTTTCACTAATCTGCTAATGATGTTATATTGGCTTGTTTAAGAAATGTAAACATTTTTAATAACACCTTCAGAGTTCTAGAGCTAAATTTCTTTCAACCACAGAAATCTCTTACTATGCATGCAAATATATTAAACAGGCAGACTATATTCTGTCTTTTACTTTGATGCTTTATATGTCACTTAAAAGAAAGTATTTATTTCAAAATAGTTAACTTAATAAAAATAAGTACCTGTTTTGAAACTTAGCTATATTTTTAAAATTACGTGTCAATTCCATATGTAAAATTCCATTTTGGTAGTTTCACAGGCAGCATTTGGTAGGAGTTTCAGAAAGTTAAGGAAAAAAATGTAGATGAATTGCAAATTTTAATTTTTTTTTTTTTTTTTGTGGCTTTGAGCTGGTTTGTTTTGGGGTTTTGTTGTTGTTTGTTTGTTTTTTAATGCTGGTTCCTTGGCAGATAAATATGGTGTTGGGTCTGTGGATATTCATGCCAAATGCATTTATCTTTTCAGCAGTGAAAGCACCTAGCAATATAGATTCCACAGATCAGAAAAAGACCAAAACGAAGCTCAAGAAGTTTCTTACAAGGCGCCCTACATTACAAGCTGTCCGTGAAAAAGGCTACATCAAGGGTAAATGAACCTTTTTAACAAAGGAAATAGTTTGAAAATCTGACTTTCCTAGTTCATCTGTAATGTGTGGTTAAAATGGTCAATTTTTAGACTAAAACACATGTATGTAGCTGTTTTAACAAAAGTGTTGGATGTGTAGTGGAAGTGGTGATTGATTGTTATTCTTCTGAGCAGTGCTACTTGCCACTAAACTTCATGGTGGACATCCTCTCCTTCTGCTCATTACTGGCAGAACTGCAGTGAAAATTCAGGGCTCAAGAGCCTGTTTGGACTTGGAGTGGTTTTTAGCTAGAGAATCCATTTGGTTTGCTGTTCTGAGCTGGAAACTTCAGACAGCTGATAACCATTTGTGCATACAAGGGAAAGAGGAGTCCTTTGGGTACAGAGCTGAATGTATGTGCTCATCTCTTTCACAAGTGTATTTTAGTCTGAGTGGAACTAGAAAATCATGTGCCATCTCAAAAGAAATTAAATATGTAGGCAAACCAGGATGAGGCTAAAGCAATTTTAACTTAAACATGTTTTTTCTCTAACCTTTTTTGAATGTATACAGTTTTTAAATCATTTCACAATGAGTCTTAAAGATATTCTTGAATGAGTCTTAAAGATATTCTTGAATGAGTCTTAAAGATATTCTTGAATCAAACTTATGAAAGAATTGATAATTTAATATATACTTCCATTTGTCACACTTGTAGAAACTGAGAGAACAGTATTCGCACAGGTTTAAGTTAATGTGTTTGTGTAAATTATTGACTTGGTACTCACTGTAAAACTTTATTTATTTGTATGCTTTAGCAGGACTTGTTAGGAGGTGCTTTACTAGGGTGAAAATAGCACATGGGTAGGCAAATAGCAGACCAAATCCTACTGTGGTTTGCCTAACTACATACTTTAACAGGCGTGCTTCTGTTGCATGTGGCATTTGATATATTTGTGTATCTACAAATATAATATAACTGTAAATGATGAATTTTTTATTGGGATAAGGAGGCATTATTCCCAGACTTTGACGTTTTGCTCTGCTTTACAGCTTAGTATTCATGTCATGGCTCACTGACGTAACTTCTGAAATTAGCAACAGTAAACTCTAAGCCAAGTTTAATTTGTACACATGCGTGCCAATGATTGGATTTTTAATAAAGACATTAAGGAATGGAGAGTTTGTTGTTATTTAAAAGCATGGTGTAAACTTTTAAGGTTGGATCTGCACTGTACAGATTTACCTTTACTGTATGAATGAAAAATACAGAAGTCTTATTTAAAAGCCCAGTGTACTTTTGTCGCTGCTAAAGAACAAGCTTAGTAAATGGAAAACTTGGCGAATGCAGTACGAGCAGAAAAAAAAAACCTGAAAAGTTCTAGGAAAAAACCCCAAACCTTTCGAAACAGCATGCACTAAGCAGAGAAGTAACTGCTAAATTTTTGTTTCATGTAAATGCAAAATTATGAAAGTTACTTTAAGATGTGAGGGAAAAAAAATGCGATTACTTTGTATGTGGAAATTGTTAAAGTCAGATGCAATTGTGGCAAATCAAAGTGTTATACACTACTATTCTCTTCTGCTGCTGCTCTGCATTGCTTACCTGCTGCGGCTGCATGCTCACCTGCCTTTCTACTGCCTGGGCTTTTTCAGTCCCCTGCTACTGATTCTGCTTATACAGCTGGCTGCCTGAGTAGCAGCAGCAGGACTGAGCTGTTTTGGGGCACTGGCCTTATATGCACATGGCTAATAATACCTGTACGTGCCAGTTTTGATACTGTGAAATTGGTTTGGTGTGCTGTTTGGATTTCCCAAAGAGCTAGTCAGATGCAAATGTTAGTGAATCTGCTTAAATTACTAAACCTGAAAAAATGGGCTAGATGCTATGGACGATGTAAATGCAAGAGTGTTTTTTCTCTTCTCCAAGCTCTGAAGTAACATCTACTAGATACTGCGAAGACGGCCAGTTGCATACCTTCTCTAACAGATTAAAAGAAACCAACCAACTTTTGTCCTTTTAAGACTGTGAGCTTTGCCTCTCCATCTCAAGACCCTGTTTCTCTCTCATGCATCTGAACAGGGGAGGCCATCTATTATTTGGGCCTCTGTGGTAAAAAACATTGAAATGGGTCTGAGAGATTTTGGTGGTAACATAACCCGAACAAGAGGAGTTAACATGTTGCTGGAACACACTAAGACACTGCAAAAACCTGGTCTCTGCCCAAGCTGGTTTTCATTTTTCTTCAGTTTAAGATAGCAGACACTCCCCTTGGATTGTGTAGTTTTAAAAACAAGACTCAAAATAAGCTTTGCCCATAAGTTTCTATGTTTAGATTCCAACCTTGCAGCCAGGTTGCATATGCATAGTCATACTTACATCCACTCAAAGCTGTGATATAAAGGTCTGTCACTTACAAATCCATGTCAGAACCTAAAAATTATAGAAGTTAAACATGCTGCATTAAAGTAAATGAATTGTTAATGCTTGGTTAAAAGTAGATGCAATGAGAGATGAAATTTTGCAGGGTTTTCCCCAAGCAATGCCAAAAGCTTTCATTTTGGCTAGTTCAGATTTGTATCAAAGATTGCAGTAAATGCGCTTTGAACTCAGAACGGGAATGGAGTGTAACAGGACATTTGAATCCATTACCTTTCTCATGACGGTAATGATTGAGACCCTTAACACATTATCTCCTGATGGATTAAAATGATTTCAGTAGCTAACTTCCTTACTCAGACATTCACGTTTGTTTAACTGCTGACACGCTTTCTTACTGGGAGCTGCTGAGGGCTCTTTTCAGAACTTTTCCTATTTTCACTCTAATACTGCGACAATTGTATCCAGTAGTCTTTGCCCTTTAAAAGGTTTGTTTTAACCTGAACTAGTTCTGTCACTTGAGTCCTGTTCCACTGTAAATCAGTCTCTTTACTTGGTTCCAGATCAAGTGTTTGGTTCCAATCTCACCAGCTTGTGTCAAAGAGAAAACAGCACGGTGCCAAAGTTCGTGAAGCTGTGCATTGAGCATGTTGAGGAACATGGTATGGTTGATGTTTTTTGTTTCTGAACCTCTCTTCCTCACCACACTATCTAATTTTGAACGTTTTAATCCTTAAAGTGCTTAGACTTAATGTAGACTTAAAATGTAAGTTTAAAATGTAGACTTATTTGGGGAAAATAATTTGAAACTTGTATCTGTCATTAGCAGTGAGTTTTCAAGAGTGGGGAGGTAAGTGGGATCCAAAATGGGGAGAGGGGAGGTAATCCTATGTCAGTGAAATTGATCTGCTTCAGTGTATTTCAAGCTGGAGGAGAAGGCAGGACAGCCTGCTGACAGCAACGCTCTAAGGAAAGAGGGCATTACAAGAAGTAATAAAAGAGCTCAGCCCATCAAGTTTTTTTTCCAGGTGGAAAGAGAGAGACTGTCAAAATGCAACCATTCATTTTTGGAAAGTTTAATCATGTTAACAATCATTTATATTAAAACTTCCTTGAAACGAACTTCGAGGAAAACGTACTCTTGCCTTGAATGTGTGTTAACTGCCAGAAGAGAAGTCTGTTGGTCCAGTGCCCTGCAGCCAGTTACACAGATGGTTATGTGAAGTTTTATGCAATTCTGGAGACTATCAGTGTCCATGGATGACTCAATTTTTGTTTGCTTTCATTGAAAATAAGTCTAGTAACTGAGAAAACTGTTTGAAAGCTACATGTGACATTCTGGGTTGTCTGATGTAAAGGACATCTTCACATTTTTGTTGAAAATGTTGGTTGTGACGTCCGACTTGGCTGTAGAAGGTGCGGGTTTTCCTGCTTGTTTCTTGCTGTTGTCATTGTCCTATCCCTTGGAAAAGATGACTGAGAGGGGATTATGGAATCTCCATAATCGTCATTCAAATATATACCACTCTGTTAATCTGAGAACATTCTCTTGAGAATCAGGGTAAGTGTTACAGGGGAATACTATGTGTGAATATTAAGACGTCTTCTATGGGAACTTCATTTAGGATTTTGATGCAGCCTGTAGTCCTCTTTTTCGATCCTGCTATCTTATGGCCTGGGAGGGGAAAAACAACTGCTTCCATTGCCTTACTCCTGTTCAACAAACTGCCACCTTGCTTAGAACAGCAGGCTTTATTCCCTTTGTGATCTGCAGTTTGTGAGAAAGGGGTTATTTTGCATTGTTCTTTTTTTTTTTTTTTTTTTTTTTTTTTTTTTTTTTTTTTTTTTTATTTTAAAGACAGGACTGCAGTGAAGATAGTGGTGAAGTTTTCCTTTTTTAAATACCCGAGGGGAAGTTGACAGAAATGAACAGCTTTTTTTTCCCCACTTCTCCAACTCTTCTTCCCCACTGCCAATACACTTCAAATCAATTCTTTCTGTAAAGGAATGACTAGTGGATTATGGGGAAAAGGGATATGTCAAATGGTGCTGGTAACTGTGCTGTGTTGCATCAGACAACTCCTTGAGGAGCTACAGGGACTTGCAGGTACTCTGGCAACACTCGCCTTTCTCAGTGGCACTGACTCACATGCTGCATTCAGTTGGCGTTTCAATTAAATTCTTTATCTCCTAATCACTTCTGAGTAACTGCAGTAGCAACCACAGAGACACGGTTTGCTTTTCTGGTTGAGTGTGCAATACTGTAAAGGCAAAGGCTACTCATTTCAGTTTTGTAGGCAGTTGGGTAGTGATGAGTGTGCATGCACATTGTTCCCTCTCCATGCGAGCCTAGTCACTTGACAACGTTGAGATGCATGTCTTGATTTGATTTTTCTTAAATACATTTTCTTTTAATACATTAAAAAATTGAACATCCACAAAATACTCGATTCCTGCATGTTGGACTGCCTTATACCCCCTGCCCACCCACCAAGAGTGTCTTAGATGAGACACCTAGTCTCATTGGGGAAAACTTGGAGCTACTGCCTCATTACTGCTGGTCTCCTGTGTAGGAAGTTTTGGAGGTTATTTAGAGCTTGACGCTGCCAAACCTGTGTGAGCAAACCAAAGCTCTTCTGATATGCCCTGCCCATCAAAAAAGCTAGTTTAACTCTCTTTTTTTGTTGGTTTTATTATTTTGTTGTTGTTGAACCAGCAGGTGGGTTTCTTTTCTTTTTGGCTGAGTAGGTATATACAGAGGCAGCCTAATGACTGCAGAATTCATACACGTGTAAGGTATTAAAATGGATGTATCCCTTTGTTTTAGGATTAGATGTTGACGGCTTATACCGAGTCAGTGGTAATCTTGCGGTGATACAGAAGCTAAGATTTGCAGTCAATCATGGTAAGCTTCCTTCAACTCTGCTACAATGGCATATATTTTCATATGGTTAAAGTTCGTAGAAAGCTTCAGAGAAACATTTTCTTAATGTATAACTGCAGTCTTTCCTGTGAAATTGTCATCTTCAAAGTAAAATTACTTC
Source organism: Pedionomus torquatus (assembly GCA_013398155.1). Classification (NCBI taxonomy): domain Eukaryota; kingdom Metazoa; phylum Chordata; class Aves; order Charadriiformes; family Pedionomidae; genus Pedionomus; species Pedionomus torquatus. Next base: position 143,118 of record VZRU01007624.1, read on the forward strand.
AAAATTGCAAAATTTAGTGTATAATGGACACAATTTGAAAAACCTAGCATTCTGGAGGTTTGGTCTTGGGTAGAGTGTAGAGACTGCTAGAACATAATTCTATAGAAAGTTGGTAATAGAGTTGGGGGGGGATTATTTAGAACAAAAGAGCTTCATATCTTGTGGAAAAACGGTGAACATATTAAACTAGCATTAAAATTGTAAGTTAATGTTTTTCAGCAAAATTTTCTACTGCCTTTTAGTATGTGGGTGCTTGGTTCCTCTTCGCCATACTCTGTGTATAAACCCCTTTCCTGTGGCTGTATCTCAGTGTTATGTTCAGTGGGAATGAACAGACAGCTTGTAACCAGGAAGAGGATAGTAGACTGTCTACAGTCTCATTTCCTGATTGAATGGGTCTAACAATAAATTTTGTGTTGTCAGCAGCTCCTGTTCCCCTCTGGAAAATGCCCTGGGAGCAAGGGAGCTAGATGTAGTCCAGTAGGCAGTTTGGCCATCTCTGTAGTGGTTGAGCTTCTGTATCCCCTTTGACACTGCTGCAGCTCTGTATCCCAGCAGAGTCTTCACTGCTTTAAAAGCACTAAGTACAGAAAAGTAGTTAAGTTTAGGTGGTTTTTCTTTTTGTCGTGTTTTTTTTTTTTTTTTTAAAGAAACAATTTAATAGTTTAATTATTAACACTATTAATTTTTCTCTCTCAGATGAGAAACTAGATTTGAATGACAGTAAATGGGAAGATATTCACGTCATCACAGGAGCTCTAAAGATGTTTTTCAGAGAATTGCCAGAGCCGCTGTTCACTTATAATCACTTCAATGACTTTGTCAATGCAATAAGTAAGTCTGGAAGACACTCATGTGCTTTTTTGTATTAGCTCTGCTCAGTATGTGCAATTCACGGGATAATTTTGGACAGCAAAATAATGTTTTGGTTGTGGACGTCTCTAAGTCTTACCTAAAATTTCTTGTCAGTAATACACGGTGTGGTCAGGAGGTGGCAGTATTTTATCTCATATTAGCACGGCAAATTGTTTGCTTTTCTTCCCAGTCTGTTAGATTTTACACTAAAGTTAAAAAACAAAACAAAACTGAATTTTTGTTTCTACATCTCATCCTTTTTGCAGAACAAGAACCAAGGCAGCGTGTCCATGCTGTTAAAGATTTAATCAAGCAGTTGCCAAAACCAAATCAGGACACTATGCAGGTACTCTTTAGACACCTGAAGAGGTAAGCAGCAGACAGAAGGAATGGCTTGGTATTGCTGATCCAGTAATAAATAATCCCATTAAAAGTACTAAGTGATTATGGCTGCTGCGATTTTCTTGCCTATATTGGACTTGATGAAAACAATGTATCAGTCTGTATTTATACAGACTTGCAGAGCACCGAACAGATTTTAGACACTGTGTTCTAGTTGTGGTGTTTACTGCCAAACCCTTACGTTTGAGGGATTGTGAGAGGATCAGGAATAGCATTTCAAAACAAAACTTTTCTGTAGAGAGAGGAATCACAGCAGCTGTGTCTTAAAAATGAGACTACTCGTGAAATACATATGTGAATAGTCATTTGCTTTGGACCGTGTCTTTTTCCCGTTGTCCTATTACTCAAACACTGATAAATCTCTTCGCATATTTTTTTCTCTTTCAGAGTTGTAGAAAATGGAGAAAAGAACCGAATGACCTATCAAAGTGTAGCAATAGTTTTTGGTCCAACATTATTAAAACCAGAGAAAGAGACTGGTAACATAGCAGTCCACACAGTATACCAGAATCAGATTGTAGAATTAATTCTACTGGAACTGAATTCCATCTTTGGACGCTGACGTTTTTCTTGGAGTAGAAACTGGAAGTGATGGGTCGGCAGTAGTGTTCTATCAGAAGGAAAATCTCTGGCTGTGTGTGATGGATTATGTTTGTGGACCAAGACGCAACTTGTTTTTTGCACTTTTGGGGAGGGGAGAAACAGGAGAAATGTTTGATTAATGCGAATTAAAGACAATGCTTTGGATTTCTTTGAAAAGTTCAATGTAAAAAGTGAATTGAAAAGTCAACGGTTTGCCTTTTTTAAAGTAGCATTGGAAAAATGTAACATAGGTTCATACACTGGATTCTTGGAGAGTAAAGCTATTAATCTCAAACTGGATAATCTGGAATTTAAGCTTAAAATTCTTCCACTTGATAGGGAAACGTCCTACCAACTGGTATGGAAAAATTCAGTCAAGTTACATCATAAGCTTGTGTATTACAACCTACTCGGATCTGTATGACACTTTTCCAGGAGGTTTCTGCATGCAGTGACTGTCTTAAACTTGTGCTAACAATTTGGTTTAGTTACTTAGATCTAATTCCTCATTTGATACCTCTTCCCCTCCCCCCCTCCCCCCTCTTTTTTCTTTTTTTTTCTTTGTTTTGTTTTCTTTCTTTCCTTTTTTTCTTTTTTTTTCCCCCAGCAACCATTCTGGAATTTCTTAATTGCTTTATAGAACAGCACACTATTTCCAACACTGAACTTGTAAGAATATCCAGCAACGGATATTTATCTTGTGGCATAACAGAAGTCATATTTAATAAACATGTTCATTTTTTCAGGATATGTCCAGAGCTAAGTTTTGTGCTATACCGATTTAAAGCTAAATTCCTAAGTAAATACCAACTGTAACAGTGTTGAGTACTTGGTATAATGCTGTGGTAGTGGAAGCTTCTTGATGTAAATATGGGCTGTCCTTTTGATTCTTGTATATAATTCAGTTCCTGTATAGTTAAGAACACTTTAGTCACACATTTCTAATCCTGGGTAGATTAGCCTACAGTAGCATAATGTTTCCAGTGGACATTTGGGTTTCAGCAGGGAAACAGGTTACGGGGAGGGGGNGGGGGAACGACCTAACTGTGTGCACTTTTAGATGTTAATTACATTTGCGGGCAAATAACTGTAATGCAAATGGTACCGGAGAAATACTGAGTGTGCTTGCTAAATTGTTAATGCACTACAAGAGGAGCCTTTTAGGTTATTTAATATGTACAGGATACATTAGAAAAAATGTATTATGAATTCTAACATCAACAAATAGTGAAACTCATGTTTTGATAGATAGATGTTTGATGGAATCCATGATGCTAAATTTAGGATTTTCTTTTACATTAATGTAGAATAATTTGTAAAATTGGTTTTGAAAGATTTTGTTACAGGGAGCATGGTCTGCTGAAGATTTTTTTAAATGTATTTTTCTAGACTAACTGCTGTATCTGACATTTGTTACGTCTAACCCAAATAAAGTTAGCTCTTTTAGAGTTTTGCCATTCCCACTTCAGACAACATGAACCCCCTTTAAACAGTAGGACAGATGTATCTTACTGCTCAGCATGGATACTATGTGTGGCAAAGAGTTGTCATGCTGGATTAAAAGATGAATAATACTTCATAACCTGACAGTTTTAGGAACTTTCCCCGTCCCTTTCTTTAACAACTTAAATTCTAACATATGCTTCAGAGGACAGAAGTAATTTATAGAAATAAATTTGGGGTCTTTAAAACATATCCCAATTTCCTCGGAACCTACTGTTCAGAAAGCATATACATTGGGGAAGCAACTGCATCTCACCTTGGATCTGTTGTCCACGTTTCCTAGCACAGCTCTGGCTTGCAGCAAAGGGGATGTGTGGTAAAATGCTGAGGTGAAATTGGATGAACGGTATGAGAATTTCATGAGCGTAGGGCTTGCATGAAAAGTCTTCAGAGATAAAAGAGAAGATGAGTTACCTTGTGGCTTTCTCACTGTCTTCTTGTGGTAATGGTGTAGTCTTGTGGTTTACAAAGCGACCTGGGTGAGAATTGTGAAGGCTCCATCTCGGTGTTGTGCTCTCAGCCTCCTGGTAGGCTGTCAAACCAGAGTGGTGCGGAGTGGCAGCTCTGTCCCAAGCTACTAGAAAATATCAGCGAAGTTGGAATCTGTTGCTATAGATTATTCAAATCCCAACTTCAGCAGTAAAATGAAGAATTCCCACTGCTAAATGAGAGGGCTTACCCACAGGTCACCTTTTCTGTACAAGTGTTGTGTTTTTCAAAGAAAGAATGCCTTTTTAAAACAATTTGATAATGAGGATGTCACATTTCTCCTTGTATTCCCCCCAAATAAAGCATTTTGTTATTACAGTGTATGGTATGGTTTTGTGCGGTGACATTGTCACATTTTAATGTTCTCATTTTCGGTTTGGGGAGGGTATATTTTTTTATATGGAAGAGGTGTAGCTAAACACCTGAAGCATTCAGGAGGAGGCGGCTGTCGAAGCTGATGCTGTGTTTGTGACCAGCTCAAAACTGTGTCTGCACATCGGGTTTCTTCACTACTTGAAATACCTTGTCTTGTTCCTGCAGTTAGCTTTCTTTTAAAAAAAAAAAAAAAAATCAAAGCCAGACTTTTGCACAAACGTAGCAGGGGAAAGCTATTTCTATTGGATGAAACATAATTGATTTTATATATTCTTCACTTTGGGCTTTAAATCGGCTTTGGTTCTGGTTTAAAACCAATTTAAAGGTTGAATATAAATTTTGCAGCCATAACCTCTCAAGGATACCGGAGGTCCTGTATTATGTATCTCTGCCAGCTGAAATTTTGTTCCAGCGTGAGAGCCGTGTTGAGCTCTGGAGTTCGGCTACGCAGCGTTAGCACCCAGCCGCTCTCAGATGTGCTTGATCCATACCAGTTATGGGCTGCTTCACTTGCCAGCTGGGGAGGGAAGCGGGGATGCAAAAAGATCAGGCAAGTACACGCCATCGTTTCATGTAAACTAATCTTTAAAAATCAGGGTTGCATGTAAATAAAGCTTCCTGCATGCAAGTGGATGGGTCACGCTTACTGCCCAGCCCCAGACTCTCCTCCCCATCATCTTCCCAGAAGCCAGGATAAATTCCCTTTGTGCTGAACCCATTGTATCCCAGCAAGTGCATCCTTGACACCCAGCGTGGGAGAGATGGGGGTTTGTAGGTAATGCAGTATCAGTGTATTCCCATGTAGAGCCCTGACTTTTTCCCCTTAAAGGGAACAGCTTTATTTAGCCCCCAAGTAGTGATATTTTTTGAATCAATTGGTTAATTCATAAGCCATAACGTAAACCAAGCACAGTGGGGCATTCTGCTGGCTGGAGGGGGAGGTACAGCATGTCTAATGAGGCCTCCTGCAACCGCCGGGGAGAGGAGAGCTCCTCTGAAGAATCTTAATTAGCCACCACAATTGCGAAGTTTTGTGGGCAAGCAGCTGGTAGGATTGGATCAGACCTTTACAAAAGTAGGCCTATGTGATTGTGGGACTTAAATGAACATTTTTCCCTCCCCACCATAGCATTCTTGTAAACAGAGCACTCGTAAAACAAGATCACACTGTGTAACAAACCAACATGAAAGACATTCAGAGGCGTCTTGGCCCCTTGCTCCTTTTTATTGCCTTGAGAATTAAATGGCAGCTCTAATATTAGAGTTTCCTACGGCTTTCCCAAATGGATTTCGGTTTGTCAAGGTATTTAGCGACTACTTTCTTTCAAAAGAAGAAATCTGTGTTGCAGTCAGCAAACTCAGAACTTCGAAGTGGAACACGCAGGGATAGCACCACGTTTATGTGTAACCTCATCCTGCAGCTCGTTGCACCGCAACGTAGTTAGCGAGGGAAAGGGAGAGCAGGTCATTGGTGTGGGAATAAGTAAATGCACAACACTGAAGGCCAAAGCAGGTGTGATGGACAAGCGAGACAGCAAAGAAACAGCCGCTTGGAAAAGCTGCTGGAATCCAGGCTGGAGAGTGGGGAAGAAGCCAGGCCGCCGAGAACGTGCTTTGGTTTTTTAAATTACTTTCATCTTTTTCTTCATTTTCCACTCACACAATACAGATGAAGGCCTGGCTATATTTTGTAAAGGTGAATTGTAGGTAAGTAGGTGGAGTTCAAGTGACATTGCAGTGCCCACCTTTCTCTGGGCTTTTACAGAGCAGCTTCTTTGTGTCAGCTCCTCAGTGAGGAGCTCGTGGCCAGGTTCACTTGACACAAACACCTGAGTGCTAATGACACGCAAGAACTATGTGTTCCTTCAGTACAATCCTGAACACACAGCCAGTATCTGTGCAATACAAAAATAAGCCTGTTCTCTTTTTAGCAGCATTACTCTGGTGGCACTGAGTGCCCCCTCTGAGATCCAAACCTTGTGGCACCAGGTCCCAAAGAGCAACCGCAGCCCTGTCTGTTACAATCTCAGCACACCAGAAGGAAGAAGCATGTGAAGCTGGAAGGTGGGAGCGTGCTGAAAAAAAATAAAACCCCAAGCTAAGCTACCTTCACAACCGGTTCAGATTTGCAGGTGCGTACCAGTCTGCTCAGAATAGTTTGCTAACTCATACTGTGAAAGAAACAGCTGTCTTCTAAAAAATTAAATGCTGTAATTAAAAGCTGTCATTTTTTATATCAGGCATTAGAAGATAAACACTGGCCAGTATGTCTAGTTCATCATGTGCTGCAGCCAAACGGCTGGAACCAAAGCCCTGGCTGCTGCTGTGCCAGTGTCCCCTGCCTTTTCTTTACCAAGAGGGTGATGCTGAGCTGGGGGTGGCTTGTTGGCTTTCTGCATGTGAGTGTCCTGCCTAGCTATGCGTTTCAGTAAGAGGAGGTACCTGAGAAACAGAACTGCAAAACACCTTTTTCCTAGAAAAGCTTTCCTGTCAGCCTGGGCTGGGCTGCACTTTGTCTGCAGGCTCTTCTGCTGGGCAGTGCCAGCACTGGGCTCGCCTGCCTGCTGCAGGGATGCTCGCCCCGGGACTGAACCAGAGCATCGTCTGTGGGTTCTGGCTGTGGCAAGGCCCCTGCCAACACACATGCATCACCTGCTCAACTTCACAGCTTGCTTCTATGAAGAAAATCAGGGACTCAGTTGTGCAAGAGGTAGAGCCTCTCTGTCACTCCCCTAAGGCATTTTATACAACAAAGGATACCCCCATATTTCTTCCTATGAAATATCTGCTTCATAGCTGAAGTAACATTCTCACAGATACACTAGTCCTGCTCTAAATTTTCCCTTTGAAGTTTTAAAGATAAGACGTCTGTTCCTATTAATCTCTCCTTTTTCTGCATCCACCCACCTGCTATTCCTGCTGCAATGAAAGTCAATCCGCCTTGGACCATTTGCTTCCTTATTTGTACAAGAGCCTGGAGCCCGAGGGCTGGAATGTGCTGTGCTCTGCCCAGAGCGCTGCGTCGCCTGCGAAGGCTGAGGTATGGCCACTCGGCCATGGACACTTCATTAAAAGGCAGTCATCAGCATTAATGCTAAATGGTAACGGGGGGGCGGAGGGAACAACAATAACAAGACCCCAACCAAACAAAAAACCAACAAAACAGAGCACAGACTAGTAGAATTAAAAATGGTTCTTTCCAGGTAATAGTTAAAGCAGGCTGCGTGCTGCTCCCCTGTTTCTCTGGGTGCCTGTTCTTCTCCTCTGTTGCAGAAATGTACATAAGCTAAGCAATTAGGTATTATAATTGGCGCAAGACAGAGGCGCAGCAGTGGAATTCCATACAAGCATTGAATCACCATCCGTATCGCTTGTGTAGGCTGAGCTGTGAGCCAGCTGTCAAGAGGACTGCACAACCTTCAGGTTTGCATTAAAACACTGCAGCTATAGGCCAGGA
>VZRU01007624.1:150847-211994 GCA_013398155.1 Pedionomus torquatus
CCAGCCTGCCCCATTCAAATGCACAAAAATAAATAACTTTCTGTCTTCCTTTCCTATTCATGGAGTACAGCAGCTCTGTGCAGCAAGCCAAGTGCTCATGGGTACAGCTTCTTCCCCTGTATATACACAATTTAGTTAAGAGGGGGAGAAGACAGTTTATTATAAACACTGAACAGTGGGTGGCATCATTAGCTCTTAAAAATCATAACTAACTCCCCAGGTGGTTGTCCTAATGCGTTCTGGGCTTTCTTTACATCCCTGAGATAAAAAGAAAGCCTGAGGACGTGAGGGCAGGATGCAGCCCGCGAAGCAGTGCCCGCGCTGTACGAGCCAGAGGTGGGACTAGCGCCTTTCCTTCCTTCCTGCTGCCTCTCTAATTTGCTGGGTCATGAGCTAAGGCTTGTGGCATGTTGCAGGCCAGACAGCACGATTATAATGGTCCTTGCTGGTTTTAAAGAATCTCTGAATGAAGTTGGCACGTTGCCTTCTATTTATCCATTGGCTTCCTTCTTTCCACTTGGCCATTCATCTCCTGTATCAAATGAAAGTGCTTCTCCTGGCCAAAGCTTCATCCCCTTTTCTCTCCTAAAGTAGCGCTGCTCTACTGAGCAAACCTTTCTTGTCACCCACAGTCGCAGAATGCCGGAGCATTCCTGGGAACTGGGATGGCCGTGATGGGACCCGGTACTGCCACTGTCCCCACCACTGGCCACAAGTTCAATGCAGCTTGGCTAAACTTGCCCTTTCTTCACTGCAGCCTGAAATAGGAGTGGGGTTCTTGCAGCCGCAAACGCTCCCCTCTTTAAAATGCTTCACACCAGATACAAAGAAATCCTCAAAGCCATGAGCTGCTGCCAGGTGGCCCAAATGCTCTGATACTGCTGCTCTGCTGCCGTGCAGCCGAGCCAGGCACGAATGGACCCCAGCAGCCCCACTGGCATGGCCCTGCCATGGGATGTGGCACCCAGCACAGCAGCCTCTCCCCCAGTCCAATAAGGGAAGCCTTTCTGGGGAAAAAAACAGGCAAAATGAGCCATCAGGCAGCCTGCCTGCCAGGGCTCCTGCCTGTCCCTGCCCGGACACAGTCCACCTGCAGCACTCCCCAGCCATAGCCAGGGGCACCGAAGGCAACCACAGGCACAGAAGCCAGGGCTAGGAGACAGAGCTGTGTTTCTCCCCAGCCCAGCAGAAGATCTCTACTGATAGAGAGGGTAGAGTATCCCAGACAGTCTTATCTAGCACATAATTCTCATCCCATTCAGAACATTTTTCTTTTTGCACATCTAAGTAGCCCTTGCTGCAGTTCACTTTCATCTTGTTCCTTGATCTGTCCTTATCCATTGCTTTCATCCCATTCCGCAGTGTATACGAGGAGCTAATTTTCCCAGCACCTCTACACATGCACTAGCAGTCCATGAAACTATAAAAGGTGACTGTGTCTCATTTCTCCCTTCTCTAGACTAAGAAAACTCAGTCCTCTTAATCTTTCCTTGGATGTCACAGCCAGCTGGTTTGAGCATGGGACAGAGAAGTGTGAGTTCACATCCCCCTCAAGGAGATGCCTTTAGTACTCACTAGTAAATAAAAACAAGTTACAGAATATTCTTCACTTCCTCTTCACCTCTACCCTCCAGGCCATCCCCAGTCTTCGCTACATGGGCTTGTCCAACCCCAGTGGGGTGTCCTGGACACTCCCCATGTCAGCAGGTACAGAAGCTCTGGTCTGGGTGTCCCTGAATCCATCCCTGACTCCATGATTTCCAGCCACTTGTGGGACTAGAGACCTGACAACCCCTGGAGCTATGCCTCAATCAGGGCACATTTTGCTTCTTGAAGCAATTAGCCAGCACTTAGTCACCTATACCCTGTTTTACATAGAGCAGAGTGGCTTAAGGCAAGTAGCTACTGTGCCAGAGCACTCGCTGCAGGCTGGAGCTCCCTGCCTGCCCTATAGGGTTTTGAGGGAGAAAGGTGTGCAAATCAGTCTGCTTGACATCTCTAGGGACAAATCTAAAAGCTCAGATGAAGAGCTGATACATCAAAGCACTCCAAATTTTACACAGCTACAGGGAAAACGGGCATTCATTAACTAATGGGGGGAAAGTGAAAACCACCACGGGTGGCTGCACTAGGAGTGTGTGTCTGAGGGGTTCACTCTTATTTAATTCCAGAACGATAGGTTAGGGAGATACCAACACCCAGGTAACTGCAACTCCTGCTGTCCCTGGGAGCATTTGCAGAAGAACCAGGGACCAGAGCACTGGCAGAAAGAGCTACTCCCAGGGCTGGGCTGCAGGTGAGGGCTGATGTAGCCTGAGGCAGCACTAGCAAGCTGTCTGCCCCAATGTCACCAGGGCACTGCAGAGGGATGCACTCACCCCCAAAATGCAGACTTGGAGAGGGAGGAGGAAGAACAACTTTCAGAAGTTGCCACCAAAAGCAGCAGCCCCAGCAAAACCTGCTGCTGTCTCCCTGGGGGGCATTGCAAAGCCTCGCAGACATCTCGGGCAGGGTCCCTGCCACAAACTGGGACACATCCTGGGGTTCACCTCCCTTGCTTCTTGCCTGTAGTGCATCTCTCTGTGGCTCCTGCAGAGACTCCATGGTGGTACCCAGCCTGTCCTGCCTTAACCTGCAGCTTCTGTGCATGAGGCTGACTGGGGGAGAACGGCTCTGCCGGCTGTGCACCAGGGAGGCAAGGAAAAGCTGGAATTACGTTGCTACTACTGGCACGGAAGGCACCACTTGAAGGACGGTGTGGTTAGCCATGTGGTGGCAGCTGGAAGAGGTTTGCGGAGACAGAAACACCAAACACATTTAGCTTGATTCTAATTTTCAAGACAAAGCTTGTTGTGACAATTAGTTATTTAACCTGGAGAGGTTCTCAGCATCTGATAATTATGTACAAAAAGTCAAGGCTCTGAATGTTAAAAACCAAGATTAATTAAAAAAAAATTTTGGCCTAGTCTAGCAGATTTTTCCAGCATATGAAAAGTGTGTACTTCCACATTACTACTTCACCTGAGCTGCTGATCAGCACTATGCCAGCATCACTGGGAAGAACATGGCAAAGACTGAATTTCCTTTAGTTTACAGACACCCCAAAAAGACTGCACACTAAGGAAAAGCTGAGATTTAAACCCCGAAAAGAAAATATTGTATAGCAAACAGTGGCAGTCTGGGGGCTAGTAATGATTTTCCTGCAGTACACTGCTGTGTGGAAGATGTGCCTGAGTCTCCTTCCTGACAGATAGCTCAAGGTCTGCAAAGCAAAGCCTCTGATTCCCTTTTTATTCACACGAGGTATTCTCCAATCAAGCCATGAAACTCTGGGTGAAATTGGAAGAGATGAAAATTATAACCCAGGGCAGAGCAGATGGCGGAGTCACAGTGATTGAGTTACTGCTCCTTTGATACCACCATCTGGGCCCCCTCCCACCAGCCCTGCAGACAAACCCTGGCAAAGTTTGCCGTCCTCCCCCAAAGCCCTGTTCCCTACCAAGCTGGCCAACAGCATCTTGAAATGTTCCACTTTTTATAGTTAAAGCACTTAAAAGAGAGGGAACATGTAATTAGGAGGGCTCTAATCCCCTTTTTGCAACCTTAACCTGCTCCTGTTCAGGCCAGCAGAACAGCACTGTCACCTTCCCCTGGATAATGGACTGGGTCTGTCAGGCTCCTTCCCGGGGAGGTGAAATATCTAGCAAATTCTGGCCCCTGTTACCCATTAAGCACAAATCGCTTCAGAATTGCCTTGACCTGATCCCATTGGTTGTCCTTGGTCCTGGTCATCATCCTGATTACCTTTCTTCTGCAGAGTACACTCATGAACTCTAGATGGCTGCAAAAATCCCCTCTCTCCTCCCATTCCTTGAGTCATACCCCAGAAGCAGCTCTGCGTGGGCAGGAGGGCCCCAGCTGTTCATTGAGCCAGCCACAACAACCTGCGGCAAGGCTTCCAGGGTGGCCATAACTCACCCTACGGTGGCCCACTCTGAAGGTGACAGCCTGGGCTAAGAGTGGACTGGATCCTCTGGCTAAAGAGTGCCTTGGAGAAGACAGGCGATGCTCACCAGCCCACAGAGAGGTGGGTTTTCCAGGTAGATTTTGGCCAAGTCCTCTCCTTGCCTGAGACCTCACATTCCTTTTCTGTTTGTTCAACTGTCTTGCAGGGCTTGGCTATCAGCAGAATTAAGATCACAGCTTTGTCTGTTAAGAATACACATGCAATTGTCTCTTGGGCCATGTCTATCCTTTATTTTTCTGGCTGCAAGCAGTTCTGGAAGGCACAGGACGGCTCACCTCAATGAAGCCAGCCAGTCTGGGCATATGGTCTTTTTATTCTTCCCTGCTTTCTCCCCAAAAGTGCTGTGGGAGCGCTCTGGTTTCCCTTTTAAAGGGGTCTTCTAGCCTTCCCTTTGAGAGTGCTGCGAGGCCTCTGCCACGCAGCAATCTGTTCACAGCATAATTACTCTCCGTTAAGGCCTTAGAGACTGCGAGGCTCCCGACATTTTTCATTGCCTGGAGAGGGGTAATTTTTCACTGCTTTTCCTGAGGACTCTTGCACTTTGCAACAGTAATGGAGCATCCAGCTACACGGAGCTGCAGCCGACAGTTTATTTTTATCTCTTGATGGACATACGCTGAAGGACTTCCAGCAAAGATCGGGAGAAAGGGGAAGTGTAAGCAAAGCTGGTAAGTGAATTATTGCAGAAGTTCACAGCAAACCACCGTCTTTCATGGTGGCTGTAACACGATTTTGAAATTCTAAAATAACAACATGCGCTTTACCAAATAGTAAGCTACAAGTAAAAAGTAGTGGGAGAGAAGGGATCTCCTGTTACACTAAAATAAATAAACTCTCAAATACAATCAGCAATATCATGCACGTCTCGAACTTCATCTGGCTCCAGCTCCAGCTCGAGAGGCCAGCTCCCCGCTGCAGCTGGTATGTGATTGTGTCAGCTGAGCTGCTGATGGAGGAAAGACACCACTTCATCTCTGGGATACACAATAAGACAAATAGAGCCTGGAAACCTTACTTTGGCAGGATTTGCACATCTCCAGCTAGTTATTGCATTTTTTCACGTAGTCTGTTTAAAAGAAAGTAATCGTAACAGAAACCACTCTTGCAAGCAGCTGGTGAACAAACAAAGCAGAAAGGGTTGAAATTTTAGTTTGGATTAGAAATGCTTCGTTGCAAGCAAGAAGTGTTTTCAAACTTCTGAAATCTAACATCTAATCAAAACATCTACCAAAACTTAGATGAGCAACAACCTACAAGCCTGAAAAATCAAATCATCTGAGTTTTGCCAAACCTTCCCAGTGGTTTGCCAAAGAAGTATTTTAGTTTCAAGCTCTTAAAGGGAATTAGCTCTGAGAATGAAACTGTAAGGCAAAAAATAAATTCTCTTCTAATTTATTTTTCTGGTAGCATTCCCAGCTGTGCTGAAGAAATGCAGGCGGGCATTCTCCCCCTTACAAAGAGTACAGGGGAACTGGAGGGCACGCACAGGGCTAGGGGATGCTGCCCCAGACAGGGCAAATCCCTGCTTCCCAGGCAACCAAACACCTTTCTGTCCTGCAATTACTTCTCCCTTATATCAGACAAACCACACTTAGATCACAGAGTAGAAGTCAGTTGATTTTCTTCAATACAGTTTAGGGCAAAATCGAGTATGATGCTGTTTTGCTCCAGACAGGGGCCTTTTTTTTTTTTTTCTTTTTAAACCCAACCCTAAAATTCAAATTAGCCTCCAGCTCAAAGCCTTTACCACCAGGGCATGAATGCTAAATAGCCTGTTCCCAGTCCAATCTGTTCACTGCCTGGCTAATGATTATTCTCCATAGAAACCCTACCAGAGTCAGTTATTATTCTCTCCTCATGCACTTGTATCTCTCTTGTATTTATATAAGATTAAGTAGCCCTGTTAGGTTTTTACCACTCTGATTGGAGCTTATTTTAACCTCAATTAAGCCATCAGCCCAGCTTTCTGAAGGCAGAGCAATAGCTTAGCCATTATCATTCTCTCCACCTTTTGTATGAAAATGATGTTGAGGATTGGTTGCTTTGGGGATTGCTCCGTGGCAGGTAACCAACGCGGAGAGTCAGGGAGGATAAATGGTGCCAGACTCCCAGAGGTGCCGTGGCACAGTGTAATTATTGTTCCAGACAGCTGAAAGCAGCGGGGTTTCTGGTTCCCCTGCTTAGTTTCAGTCTGCCATGATTGCTGGCACAGAAAGATGCTGATTATAAGTAAACATTAATTATGGCCTGCTACCCCACTGCTAGCATCGCTGGGCTTGCTAGCAACAGAAGCACAGCGTTATGCTTGGCTCCCACTACTGAAAAATCATCTATATGGATTTTAACGGTCAGATTTTTATCTCACTTGGTCAGAGGACATTGCTCCTAAATACTAAGTTCATATATAGCTGGAGTTATGGTGCTTTTTGTACCCCTGCTTATATGTTGTACTTCAGTGTCGTTGCTAAAATAATGACTAACGTATTTATTCTTTGAAGAAGGTGAGCTCAGGTGATGCAGCAAGCTGTTCTGTTATCTTCTCCAGAGCAGAGGAATCACTTTAATGTCTTTAAAGGAAAAAAAAAAAAACAAGGCAAATAAAACTTATCAATCATCCTATATGTCAAAGTAATTTTTTTCAGATGCTGTGCCTTTTTTAAAAATGGCAGCCTGTTCCTTATTCTTTTTGATGTGGCTTTGAGATTTCTTTTTTTCCTTTGCTAAAGGAGGCTTAAAATGCAGAGTCCACAATGTTGCAGACGGTAAACACTGCTCCTTGAGTCCCGTGGACAGTTACAAAGTGATTTCCGTGGCATTTGAAATGCAGCCTCCAACGCTGATGGAATTTCACTGTGCTGTGATTGCACTGCACTGCAGTGAAATAGGTTCAATTTGATTATCTGGCTATTCCATTTCGCCTATATTTACAACCTGCCTGACCTCTGGGGGAAGGGGAGGACAGGCAGCCAATCATGCCAGAGACATTTCAAAAGGTCAAAGCAATGCAGAATTTACCACTATAATTCACAGGCTCTACAATTTGGAGACCGTGCTCTCATGACAAAAATTGGCAGAAGAACATAGTTAATTTGAAATATTTGTCCATTCCCACAGCAAACACAGAAAATGGAGAATATTTTAAAAATTCACCCTTTTCTCTTTTTGGCATGTGGTGATGTGCAAGTCCATAAAAGCAGCACACAGGCAACACTGCATTTCTTATAAGTTACCTTGGCTGGTGGCAAAATGTTTGTGTTGGACTGGCTACCTGGGACCTGCCTGCCTCGTGTGCAGCCTTGGCTCTGATGTTAACACTTTGACAGCCCCTCGGGGATGCTTTTGGGCATGCTGCTGCCGCAGCTGCTCCCAGGTGGGTGTTTCCCTCCGCACCTCAACCCCACCATCCCTGCTCAGCAGCAAGGCCCCACTGTCCCTCCATCACACCAGCCGCTCGGGTGGCTCAGGGGAAGAAATTTTGAAATTTGAATGAAGCTTCACACGCAGTCTTCCCATTCTGAAGTAGACATTCATTAAGGTCACAAGCAACCACCACCCATTCCAACTGGTTAAACTAAGAAAAGAGCATGATGACTCCAAAGCATTATTTTAAAAATCTTGTATACTTAAAAGGCTCCAAAAGTCAGGAGGGACGAAAAGCAGCTTCAGGCTCACGCAAGTCAGTGCAGCTACCCAGTTCTAACGTTTTCCTTCCCTTCCAAGCCCAGGTCCCAGGTCTGCACTGCCATGCAAGCCACATCCGCATTTTGCAGCTCGTGTGTGTTCGTATTAAGCCTGTTTAGTCTTATATCTCCACTGAAGTTAGGCTTGCCAGAGCTGCTTGGGGCCAGAGGCACTGTGAGTTATAACAGTTTCATTTTGAAAACTGCACTGGTTTTTGTTTGTTTTAAAGTGAACACTTCGTATGACATCTCCTGAGAACTCCCGTCTATCATCTTACATGTTATTGGATTAATACAGTAGAGAGTAGAGTCTGAAGGGCAGCTGTAAGACCTACTTCTTCGCATCTTTTATCTTTGCTGGGAAGATCTATTTGAAAGGCAGCCTAACAGAGCAGACCTGCTTGAAATAAGGTACTCCATCACCTCCACGAGTCAGCACAGCTTGAAATGCAAAGTGGTTCTTATAGGGAGGCATTTCACTTAGATGCTGCATCAAGTTGGAAAAGGATCTCTTGGGGCTCGTGCTGCCTTTCCCCAAAGCTGACATGAGCTCCTGGTCCTCTGAGAAGATGAGGTTTCTGTTCAGGCCAGGGGTGAGCACTGGCTTGACTAGTGATGATCAGACTGTTTCAGGTAGAAAATACTTTCCTCATGCAGCTCCCGCCTCTCCAGTCAGCAACACACCGCACCATCACCTTCTGCCTGTTATTAGCAGGGGTATCTGGTGAGACACCAAGATGACAGTGGCTTGCAGGGAAGGGAAGAAGAATGAATAAAACCTGTGTGCCATTGAGCATGGTAAGCCAAAAGAGCAAGGAAGGAAAAAAGAGTGTGCCCGAGACATGGACCATGCTTGTGAAATATTTGCAAGTCTCACTCACAAAGCATCCTCTCTACATCCCAGCTCAGCCTCACAGAAAGAGGTCCCCATCTTCGGCCAAGGAGCTTCTATCTAGCTAGAAGGTGGTAGAAAGCAGCTTCTGCTCACACACAGGGCTTAAAATGAACTTTGCACCAGAGGAAGTGAATATTGCTTTAACGTCATGATGCCTGGCACCAACTGGGTGTGCTGCAGGACCAGGACATGGCTAAGTGAGGTGTTTAGGGATGTTTGAGCCAAGCCCAACCATTGGCACAGGTTTGGGTGTTTTTTTTCACACATGGTAAAGGTTACAATTTGCCTTCACCTTCAGTTCTTAATCATTCTCGTCTCCCCCCATCTTCTCTTATTTCTTTTTCCTCACTCTTTATTTTGTGTTTCCCATCCTTCAGCAAGAATCGCTCACCTCCCCCCATCCGTTTCTTGAAACATCTCAGTATTTATAACTATAAACAGTTCAGGCTGTCCAAAATTCTTTAATACAAGACCATTTCCCAGTGGATTATAAACCATAATAAGCAGAAAACTTTGACATGGTTTGCCATGTGGGATTTCTGCTTTGGTTTGTAATCTTTGAGAGGATCCATCAGAAAACCTGCCCAGAGAAACCTCAGAAGGAGCTCAGAGGAAGACCCTGAGGTGACAGCCCTTCATTAGGGAACATGAGCGTTCCTATTGTTCGAGGCAGAAATTTAGAAACCTGCTGAGAGTTCAGCCTTGTGTTAGTGATGGGCCTTTGCCATCTCCACGCAACCTGACCAAATTTGGCCAATTTTTGAGTCTCTGAAAATTCTCAAACTGCACACAGGCAATAAAAGCCGGCTGGAGTTTGTCAGCTAAAATACGTCTGCACAGAATGTGCTCCAGCTGAGGGGCAGCGAGAAGCTAGCTGAGCTTCCCACACCTCCCTCCCTGGGGCACAAGCAGTGGGGAGCAAAGGCTGGGGTGCCAGCCCCGGGAAGGGGGACACAGAGCAGGGGTGGCAGCAATGACACACAGCCCTGGGTATGAAACTATCTGATCAAGAGCATCTTCATTCATCAGCTGTGTTTGCTGATGAATGGGTGGTTGTACGAAAGAGAAATTACCGTGCATTTAGTAAGACTGGATTTGTCAGTAAGGGACCAAGTTAAAGTTGTTTTAGCAACCTTAATTTTAGAGTTCCTTTTCCTTTAGTGCTCAACAACCCTATTCAAAGCTGTGGGGATACACAAGACAAAGATTCCCATTGCAACTGGGCCACTGGAGAAGTTAATATTCACTGTATTTAAAATATGCAAAAAGCAAGGCTTATGTGAGAAATATGCTCATGGCATCAAAAATGTCAGAGGTGTGTCTCCATTGTTTGTCAAAATAGTGTTTAATTATTTATAACTCCGCAAAGCATTGCTGAGATTTACACACCTGTTCAAATAACAGACTTGCTTAAAAGCACAAGATGATGTCTTTGTAGAAAAAGCTTGTGTAATTGGCATAACCTCATCTTGGCTGGGCTTTATAGTAGATTGTCTACAATATTAAATTACAGGGATAAAGAGTTAAAAGGAGATAAGCCCAGCAGGCTAAGGCTGGGGGTGGGGAATGCCAAGAAGGGTGAGAGACAGCATCTGCAGAGAGGAGCTTCTCCCCACAAGCAGTCTGGAAACAGGGCTCAGCAAAAATCTTTGTAAAAATGAAGCAAGGGATAAAAATAGAAAGGCAGGAGGAAAAAAAAAAAACAACACAAAAGAAAACAGAGAAACAAACCAAAACAAATATACCCACACCAGGAAACGAATGTATCTCCAATGCAGGATGAAAGAGTAACTCAGGAAATGTTTCCACAGATAAGGCAGCTCAGTAAAGCACACCAACCCAGGCACTGATCACGAGAGGATGCCGCCTGTCGTCCTGTCAGCCGCAGCTAACCACGGTGAAGGAAGGGCACTCTGTTGCTTTTACAGCTTACGGAGACCATGGCTGCAGCAGAAATTGGCCTGCAAAAACGGGTCAAAATGCCCAAAACTTTGCCAAAACATCATCTGAAGTGCCAGGCACAAGCACATTGAGCAGAGCCAGTGAAAGGCAGCTGGGGAGCAACTGGCTGAGGTGGAGCCACAGCCTGTGGGTGCGAGGAGGCAGCCAGGAGCCAGTGGGGACAGGTAAAGAGATGCCTCTGAGCAACAATAAGAAATGTCACACAATTAACACAAGGTAACTTACAGGAACCCTACAAAGGAAAAACATACCCTGTTGTGATTCTTGCTAGCAAGCCTCTTTTCCTAATTTGTTTCTGTTTAATTCCAAGAGTGAGCAGAAGCAAAAGCTTTAAGAAGAAAGAGGAGAAACCTATCACCCAGTGCAGAACCCTCTAGGCTGTTTACAGCCCTCCAAACAATTACAGCTACACAGCCCTGACATTCCTGATCTTTTGCAACAAACTGGGCATTGAAACAAGATTTTCCATATTTGCTTTCTTCATATTGCAAAAATTAGAAAGGAACAAAAAATTACAGGCTGTGCTGAATCACACAGATCCAGAGGGACATTCCTGAGCATCCGCCCTGCATCTAACCCCAAGCTGGCATGTTTAACTTGAGCTGGAAACACCACCCACACTGATGGCCATCATGAAGATTTCCTGCCATGGCTGTAATGCCAGCAGCAGGTCGATGAAGAGCCATGGATTCATTACAGGACTCTAGTGGTCCAAATGGGCAGGCAGTGTCACCATCCCTTGAACACATCAGCATCCATGGCTTTAGGGTCCCTGGAGCATTGCCCTGCTGGAAACAGTCAGAAACACATAGAATCAAAGAAAGGTTGAGGCTGGAAAGGACTTCTTGAGGTCATCTGGTCCACCCACATGCTCAAGCAGGGACAACTAAAGCAGACTGCCTACGATGTCCAGATGGCTTTCGAATATCTCCAAGGACGGGTACTCTACCAGCTCCCTGGGTGACCTGTGCCAGCGCTTGGTCACCCTCACAGTGAAAGAGTGTTTCCTGATGTTCAAAGGGATTCTCCTGTGTTTCAGTCTGTGCCCCTTGCTTCTGGTCTTGCCACTGGGCACCACTGAAAAGAGCCTGACTCTGTCCTCTTTTCACCCTCACTTCTTGTATTCCTAAACATTGATAATATCACTCCTGAGCCTTCTCTTCTCCAGGCTGAATAGTCCCAGCTTTCTCAGTCTTTCCTCATGAGGGAGATGCTCCAGTCCCTTAATCATCTTTGTGGCCCTTCACTGGACTCTCTCCAGCGTGTCCATATCTGTCTGGAACTGAGCAGCCCAGAACTGGACACAACACTCCAGATGCGGCCTCACCAGTGCTGAGTAGAAGGGAAGGCTCACCTCTCTCAGCCTGCTGACAACACTTTGGCTTATGCAGCCCAGGATACCATTGTCTTTGCCACAAGAGCCCACTGCTGGCTCTGGTTTGACTTGGTGATCATCAGTTGCTGGTGCTGGTTTCCAGCATGCTGCTTTCTAGCTGGATGGCCCCAGCACATACTGATGCACGGGGCCATTCCTGCCCAAGTGCAGGATTTTGCGCTTCTTCTTGAACTTCATGACACCTTAGGCTGGCCTGAACTGAACTCGTAGCCTTGCATAACCCACAAACCCAAATCTGGCATTCCTCCTCTCTACCTGCTGCCCCTCAGAAATGCGACAGAGGAGGGTTGCTCTATACACAGTTCAGACCCCTACAGAAGACACATCATTGTTTGAAAGTCCTTTTCCCACCAAGTAAGCACTTTACGACAGAGTTAGTACTGCTGGTACCTCCCTTTTCTTTCCTCCAGCTTTGCTATCAGAGTACTCATGCAGCATAGACAAGCCCAGTGTTCAGCTCCTCACCTGGCTTAGAAGGTACCAGAGGCTTCCACGCTCTTACTGATCTTGTGATGGCCACAGATGCAGGGACAGTGCTTATCCTCTATCACAGGCCACACAACTCAATGAATCTACTTGCTCCTTGTCCCTTCTCTAGATAACAATGGGGTCCTTCCTCTGGGTTTGGGGCACCTTGATAGGACAGCACAGCTACACCACTGGACTAGGATGGACCAGAGCTCAGGAGAGCAACAGCAGCCATACAGGATAGGAGGAATTATTATTCAAACCCCACTACTTCTTCACTCCTGCCAGAAGCATGGCACTGGAGCCATCCTGTCTTCCTTTAGCCAGGTCTGGAAAGAAAAGCCTTTTTTCTCAGCCCATCCTTGGTGACTGCTTCAGGAAAAAGACCAGGCAACGATCCCCTCACATGGCAGGACCCATGGCTCTAAGCAGTACACTGCCGGGGTGCCAGGTCATACATCTCTCCCTGTGGGGACCACATGATCATCACAGGGAAAGCAGAGCTGAACAAGAGCTTTACTTTACAGGTGGCCAGGGACCAGGTGATGCAAAGAATGGCAATGCAGCACCCAGAACTTTGTGAGCACTTAGGTTTTTGCAAAGAAGCGGCAGCAGCAGATGATAAAACCCAATCTACCAGGGCTTCCTTGGTGGCTGTTGGGCAGTGGGTCTGGAGCCTCCTCCCTTCCCATCACAGGTTTATTGACTTCTGGAATCATGGCTGTACCTACTGCCAAAGCAAAATGAACATTCATGCCCAAATTGTTAACAGATGTTGGGAACAGCTCAGAAAATACATAAAGCCCTAAATTGGTCTTTCACTGAGAGATTAATATTATAATGTCATCCTGGCGCAGTGCCGCTCACAGTAATCTGCCAAGCCAAAGAAAGTAATTAACAAAGTTAAGACTGTGCTGTAAGTCCAAATAAGGGAAGAGGAAAATGGAAGTTTATCTTAAGCTATCCTTAGCTCACCTTACTGTGTCTAGACATGGCAGGTTGTCAGAGAACTGTCTAAGTGCCTTGGGAGTGGGTATGCAGCAGACCAAGTTCTTCAGCTCCCAGCGGAGCAAGACGTGACTGGTGCTTACAGACTGGAGCTCATGGAGAACCTCAGCACAGCACAGTCAGATTTTAGGCCTGCATTTTTCAGTCTCCTGATGTATTTAGGCACGGTGAATTTGGAAACAAAGCTAACATATCAAGTTCTATGTAGAAATGTGTGAGACTTTTGCCACTCTCCCACTGCCTCTTCTGGGCATTTTGGAAGGACTGGAAGAACGCCTCGCTGGAGAGACCTTTACAGAGCATCCTGCCTCCTGTTAGATGATTTATAGAAGGAAGACAGTGAAGTGTCACTATAAGGGCAACACAAAAGCCAGGAAATTTTTCATTGGCTGTGATCTATCCCTGCAAACCCCCTTACACATACACAAAAACCACCCTCAAGGAGAGAAGATCACATTGAGTGAGAGAGGGAAGATGGGTTGTGTATTCAACAATTTTGATAGAAAATGAACATATCCAAAGAAGAGGGCTACTAACACTGAACTAGTCACTCTACTGCTTAGCTATAAAGAGTTTAATCTTATCCTGTGCACTGGTGCTCTTTGAAACTACATTGGTGCAAAAGAATTTGCTTGGATCACTGGGTTTTAAACAAAGGCTTTGTCATGTTTTGCCTCAGAAATTAATACCTAAGAGGAGGTGAAGGTGGGCTACAGCTGGTTACAAAGGGGAAAAAGGCAAATGGAACAGGGCAGGGTCAATAAGTGTGAGTGGAGAGCAAAACAGACTGCAGAAATTACATCATCATTTTGCACTTATACCAGCACTGTATTTTGAAAACACAGTGTTTTTCTGTTCCCTGTGGCATAACCCACAAAGTTGCAGGCTTGCTGTGCTAAAAGCCTTCAAGTTAATGTGCTGTATATTTATATCATTAAAGAAATAAGAGGCCACTTCATTCATGGTATTTAAGCCTATATATTTCAAAACCTAAACAGGTTTTGAGTAACAAGGCTTAGGAAGGTTATTCCATAATTACCTACATGGAATTCCTCTAAAGCTCCTGAATAACTGACTGACTGCTGCTACAGACATGTACTGGCATAGCCAGACCTCTCAATATGGCAAATTCCCCCTCCTGCAAGTCTCATTTGCACGCATCCTTATGCTCACCTCCTCTCTATCTGAGATCAAAGATGCCTCCATGTCCTGGTTCACGGCATGGCAGGAGCTGAAACTGGAAGTGACATATTTAGAGAGTGGTCATTTAGCACTAGCACAGGCTTCATAAGTTTCCAGTCCCCTTGATATTAAACAGGTGTTAAACGGTAGGCAATTTTATAAGTTTCTTTTCACTGGAAACTGTCTTGAAAGCAACAAAAACCTCACAGAGGAGGTTTTGTGAAATGTCAGAAGGAAACATCTGTTATTCGAAAACCTAATAGGAGGAAAGCACTCCAGTTAGAAATTTCTCTTTTGCACATTTTTCTCATGCTGGGAAGTGCTCCTCTGGGACTCTCACTCTCGCCTGCCTGCAGCTTTGCTGGTTGAAGGTTTGCTTGCAAGAGCAGTAGGATGTAGAGCTGCTAGTGATTCAGTTAGTACCTAAGCCACCAGAGAGCAGCCAGGGTGAGGCAGCTCAGCGTCACACAACCCTTTCCAGGCACCTGAGGCCGTGCAACAGCTTAGCACCCGTTTTCCTCTTTAGTTGTCCATACTTCAGCAAAACCCGGCTTTTAAGCACTGCTGGTGTTAATCAAATTGTGTTGCTTAGCAGGAAAAAAGATGTTTTCTGGGCCTGTCTTTTAACTGAGGTCCTCAAGGAAGACTCCAAATACAGGGAGTAACAGGTAGGAATGAATTATGAGCACTTAAAATATAGACAGATTCATCTTATTTCTTCTCTCAGCATCTACTATTGACCAGTAGCCATAGGCAACTCAGACAGAGATTATCTTGAGGGATAAATTTGAGATGGCTCCTGGAAAGCCATTGTTCCAGTTGCAGGTGCAGCCCTGGCTACTCTGTTAGGGCTCAGAGAAGGAAAACAATACTTTTCAGAGCATTATGGAACTGGTGTTACAGCCTCCGCTGACATCCTCTCCTTTGCTGCCCCAGTCTCAGGCACAACAATGCTGTGGATCCCTAGTTTTTCACAACCTCAGAAACTTCTAACAGAAGCAGTTCAGTGGTGACACAGTGGGTCCTAGAGAGAGCAAAGGTTTCACTTTTTTATCTAGATCTGGGGCTCAGGGTATGACTTGAATCTGACTTTGGAGGCCTCAGCACAGGAAGGACATGGACCTGTTTGAATGGGTCTAGCAGAGGGCCATGAAGATGATCAGAGGGGTGGAGCACTTCTCCTATGAGGTCAAAGTGAGAGAGTTGGTGTTGTTCAGCCTGAAGAAGAGAAGGCTCTGGGAAGACCTTACTGCAGCCTTCCAGTACTTGAAGGGAGTCTACAGGAGAGCTGGAGAGGGACTCTTGATCAGGGAGTGTAGCAATAGGATGAGGGGTAATGAGTTTAAATCAAAAGAGGGGAGATTTAGATTAGATACTAGAAATAAATTATTTGCTGTGAGGGTGGTGAGACAGTGGAACAAGTTGCTCAAAGCAACTGTGCAAGCCCCATCCCTGGGAGTGTTCAAGACCAGGCTGGATGGGGTTTTGAGCAACCTGGTCTAGTGGGAGGTGTCCCTGCCCATAGCAGGGCGGTTGGAACTCAATGATCTTTAATGTCCTTCCAAACTTAAACCATTCTATGATTCTATGATGGCACTTCAATATTATTCATATGCAAAACCAGGTGAGCTGAAGACCTGCAAGACAAGACACACTCAGATTCTTGTTTCTACGGCCATTTCTTTATTCTTCAACTCAGCCTGAGAGCAACAGGGGTTTGAATGCTCCCACATAAGGTGAGAGAAGTCAGCAGGAGGAACCACAGTTTTTCCTCTCTGTCCCATAAACAGGTGACAGCAAAAGCAGAAAACAAACCTGGTCCTGGGGGACACCTGTTAGCTCCATTCAGCTCAGGGCAAACTCTCAGAGCCAAAGACACTGGCTGTTTACTGTTGCACTGTCAGCTTTGAACTGCTCAGTGTGACTGTTTTAGGTAGAATAAATAGCTTTTGTTTCACTCCTCTGCTGTCTTTTGCTCCTGCATGTACTGGTTTATTGGATTAAAGCACACAGATTAAGGGGATAAGCTAATCAACAAACAGGCACCAAACTCTGCAAGGCTGGAGCAGATGGCAGTGCAGCACATACTGCCAGCTCAGCCTCGACACCTGGCATGGCACTGCATGCCACTGTTGGTGTAGAGACAGGTTTGCCTTAGCCATCACAGGGGCATCACATTCATGGGTGAGCAGCACTGCACACACCCAGATGAGAAGATGTATCCCCATCCTATTTGCCTGGACTCACATTCTTCTAGGTTTGTGTGGTCCCTTTTGCTCTGTGTCTGCACCTGTGTTGAGATCTGCTGGCATAATTTTAGACCCTGACCAAGAATTTGCAGTGTCTGCCCTGGCAAAAGCCTCAGGTGAACTCATCCCAGGGCCTGTGACACAAAAACCTAAAAATAGGGCATGTAGGCATTTATTAGTCACAGATTTTCATGGGGCCTTATTTAGCCGACAACAGGCGTCTGGCACAGGACAGACCTTATGTATGAGGCAAACCCTTACTAGGCATCCCTGCACTGATTTACTCAGGCATGAAGGCCATGTGCTAGCATGTGGGCTACTGGCAGGATCAGGGGTGCTGGCTGACACTCCAACCTTTAAATAAGCCTGTACTCCCAACAACTCCTTCCCCTCCCNAGACACTTTCTTGTCCAGATGTGGGCTCAGCCAGACAGTCTTTTTTCTTTTATCTCTGAGTAATCTCTGGAGATACCACACTTGTATTGTCCTGGCTCTTCTCACAGGCTCTATGTTGCTGTGTTACATCCCCACGGTGTTTGCTATAAGCTAGGCTCCTAAAAGGCCTCGTGTGAAGTTCCTTTTAAGAAAGTTATTTAACATTCATCTATTGCTCAGTTTCAGGGAATGTTACCTTGGATAGGCTGTAAAGTTATGCTGTAAATACATGTAGATTTACATTACAGAGCTTACTCAACTGAGTCTGCAGGGAAAACCCAGCAAACACCTCTGAAACCCTCCTGCAAAGCACTTTGTCTTCCTCAGCAGAAGCAAGACTGCTGTTTCGGCAGACCATTGAGCCTCAGGCCTCATGCTTCCCAGGCAGTGCAGTGCCACAGCCAACTCCTTGCTGCAAGCCACAGTCACAACCATTGTGACTACCTTTTCACGTGGCCATTGCAGTTCACCCTCTCCTTCCCTCCTCTCCACCTGCTGCCCTTATTTCTCATGCTGTCTCCTGAACTGCTATGGTTAATGGTGCCATCGCACATCCATCCATAATCTCTCTGAGTACTGACTGTAAAAGAAACACTCCTGCTGCATAGCCATCAGCCCACAAAGCAGGCCGTGGCCTCAAGCAGTGGGTTGACTTCATGAATTACAAAATAAGAATCACCATCCCGTTTTCATTATTACTCTAAAAAATTAGAGTAGAGCAGGAAACCTGACTTCCATAATTGCCTTCTCCTCCAATGCAGAAATCATATGAAACAAAAAGGAGCCATCTTCTCACCCAAAAGCACACTTTTAACCTCCTATGAACGCGTGAAGGTCATGTAATATCCCATATTTTATCTATAAAAGTTGTGCTGGGCTGAGACCACACAGGCTGACCCAGCTGGGTATAGGTTCTAAAAGCAAATAATGTGTCCTGAAACATTATTTCTGCATGTGTTCCTCTTAGAAATATGGCCAAACAAAACTTCTAGGTACACTGATGGACAACTGCTTCACCTCCAAGGGAAGTCAAGACTGTAATTTCCAGAGCCACAGCTGCTGACTGCTGCACAAATTTGAAAGTCCCAACCCATTCCTACCTCTTCTGTGCAAGCCACTTTCTCCAGTCTCTGTCCTGTTTTTCTCCTAACCATGGCCTTGATGTGTACTGAAACATATGGACACTTATTGCAGGAGCCTTTTCCCTTAAAAAAACCTCAAGTCTTGAGTGAAGCCATGAACTTTGTGTGAATGGCTTAACCTTCACTAATTAGGAGCCCTCTTTTTAAGGATATATTTTTTAGGCTATACTGACATCTGCAGGTGCACCATAATGGATTTTGGAAATTAGACATACTATGGTTGAAAAATCGGCCTCCAGGTTTGCAAAGAAAGTGATGATTGCACTGCTCCGTCTGAAGGGAGTAGAGGAGCAGTGCAAGTTCCCACGAGGGGGTGCAGTGCATGTCAGTGGCCAAGCTCTGCTACCAAACCCGTGCTGAGGCTGTAGGAGCAGACTTAATTACTCCTTACTCATGAAATTGATCTCAGGCCGGTACATCACCTCAGACCAACACAGAAAAGCACCTGCGAGCTGCAGCTCCTCTGGATTAGCAGAGAGCTGCATTCAAATATATTTTTGCTGGTATTCAAACCTGTGTTGACCGATGTTGGCCTCAATTTATGCTTAAACTGAAGTCACATAAATCTACTCTTGGAAGAATGCGGAAGATTTTAGGTGAGAATAAGGGTGAAATTAACTTAGGTAATTGTTATTTGAACTTAGAAACACTAATTGAAATTTTATTCAGCGAGAATATAATGTGCTTTACAAAGCTTTACAAATCTTCTTTTTCTGGCTTCTAAAACTATTTTATTACCAATACAAGACTTTATCTCACCCTCAAAGTATTTCCAGTTAGGAGGACTTGGACAGCCATTGAGTTTCTCTTAGATATTCTTGAAGTATTAAAAAAGAATAAATCCATGAAAACAACACACAGTCATCTTCGTTTAAACAGAGAAACCTCCAGTATCCAAGCTGTGATTCGTTTGTCTCACATCAAATTAAAATTCAGGCTCTTTGCCCACTGCCTAACGGGTCTGAACAGATGCACCGGCACACCTGAGCACAGGAGCCCCAAAATAGGGGGCTGCGGGGAGACAAAATAGGGGGCTGCAGGGAGACAATCTGCACCTTCTCTTTCACAAACCATCCATGCTCAGGACCTGCTCTGCTGGACACCTTGCAGCTCATGCCAGAGGCAGCAGGGACTGATCCTGGAAGCTGTTACTTTTTAAGTAATACTTAAACACTTAAAACTTCCTTTTTTACGTCTCTGCACTGGTGAGACCCCACCTGGAGTACTGTGTCCCGCTCTGGAGTCCTCAACAGAGAAAGGACATGAACCTATTGAAATGGGTCCAGCGGAGGGTCATGAAGTTGATCAGAGGGATGGAGCACCTCTCCTATGAAGACAGACTGAGAGAGCTGGGGCTGTTCAACCTGGAGAAGAGAAGGCTCCAGGGAGACCTTATAGCAGCCTTCCAGGATCTGCAGGGAGCTACAGGAGAGCTGGAGAGGGACTCTGTCAGGAAGTGTAGTGATAGGACAAGGGGTAATGGTTTTAAACTGGAAGAGGGGAGATTTAGATTGGATATTAGGAAAAAATTCTTTCCTGTGAGGGTGGTGAGGCACTGAAACAGGTTGCCCAGAGAAGTTGTGGATGCCCCATCCCTGGAAGTGTTCAAGCCCAGGCTGGATGGGGCTTTGAGCAACCTGATCTAGTGGGAGGTGTCCCTGCCCATGGCAGGGGGGTTGGAACTCGATGATCTTTGAGGTTCCTTCCATCTGTAACCATTCTATTATTCTATGATTCTAAAATGAGATTGACAAGGTTTAGCATGCAGTCATAAGATTAATTATGTGCCATGTAAATGAATCTCCTCTGCTGACACAGAAAACAGCAGGAGAAACCTGGGGTTTAAGACATCCCTCTCCCTTACATCAAAGGCCAGACTCCACTCACTTTGCCTTTCTAGATACTCCCACTGATCTCAAAGAAGCTATTGGAGCAAGCATAAAGAAGGGGGTTGGACAATTGGTGTGCTGATGTTAGGAGGGCTTTCCCCCTCCCCAACCAACACACTACATCTGAGTGCTGTCTCAATGATGGTGCCAGGGCAGTGCCTTTGACTGTGCTATCACTGAGACCTGGTTGGTCTGGCAGGCGCATGGAGCAGATGACATACTGTCTCTCCTGTGAGCAGAACAGGGAAGGACTTGCCTCTTCTTGTGCTGGGGACTAAGTGCCCCAGTCACAGTGCACAAGAGGAGCCAAGTCAGGTAGCACAGCCGATCTGCACCATGCCTGGAAGGAACACCCCATAGTCAGAGTGATGTCTTGGTATAAATCTCAGAAAACTGCAGTGGAGCTTAAAAATGACCCCAGTGTTCATTGGTGCAGAGTGCTAGCTGGCTATGGGTCAGGAGCATGCAAGCATGAGCAATGAACCCCTACCAACACCATGCACTCCATACACGTCTCTCAGGGCTATATTCACAAAAAAAGGGGTTTTAAGTAAGTGCCAGCTGGTACCCATCACCCTGAGTGATGTGCCTGGTATCTCTGCACTGTATGACTGCAGGAAGTTAAGCACCTATGAATAAGGAGTGATGAAAACCAAGCTGCAGGGTGAGGACTTAGCCTGTGCAGCAATTTGGAAACACTCAGGATGGGTCTGTCTTGAGCACCTTCTCCTGTACCCAGAATAAGATATGGAAGTCCTGTGGTAAGAGCAGTGGCTTATCTCCAGCTGAGATTCATAGCCTTGGAGCTACAGTCTATATCCTTCCAGCCACAAATATCTGCACCCGTTTATAATAGCTCATTCTCCAATGAGGCGGGAGGTAGAGGTATAGCTCTCCTCTGCCACGATGGCTTGAGGCTTGCCCTTCCCAGCCCTTGCTGCTCTCACAGTGAGGATCTGAGGTGGAAGCAATGTGGTTTTTCTAGCCCCTCTAGTATGAGTCACTCCTTCTTCAGCACAAGAGCAGGACAAGGCTGGAGATCTAGAGCCAAAGTGGATCAAAGAGAGGAAGGTTCCCCAGCAAGTCAGGAACACCAGTTCTGCAGAGGTTGCACCAAGTGTGAACGGAGCTTCTTTTCCTTATCCAGTTAACCACCTCAATGAACTGCGTCACATGGGGAGAAGCTAGTCCTTCTGACTTACCCATGCTGGAAGAGAAGCTTTCAATTGTTCTGTAGAGAAGATGGAAGCTGAAACCACTCAAGTATCAACAGATCTTTGTCTTCTTCTCTTAGTTTATATTGGGCATTCAGACAGAGATCTTGCCCTAAGTGTGAGCTTAGCAGCCCACAGGACAGAAGTGTCAGCAGGACAGAAGTCCTCAGCAGGACAACATCTCCGAGTTCATTATTTGGCCATAGCTTTGCTATGTGGATGCTCACATTCTTGTGGTCAAGTTCAACAATATAAGTACACCTTCAAACAAAGCAAGCTAGCAATGAAGCCATCATTTCTGTCATGGCTTTATATATCTAGAGAGAAAACAGGTCTCCCCATCTCTTCCTTTCCATAAGAGAAGCCCTGGGACAGGTAAGTCCTTCAGTGTACCTGCCCTACATTGTGTGTGGAGCAGCCAACAACTGTGAACAGAAGAGAGCCATGAAACAGATGAGGAGGAGAAGATAGGTACAGTTCTTATCTGGCCATCCCAGCAGTAGTATAGACCTTGGAAAGCGATCTGCGGGAAAAGGACACAAGGGCCAACTACTTACTTCTCTGTATCAAGAGGGTTGTAGTACAAATCACCTATCAAATGGAAGCAGGGTCATAAAAGCCATGACCGTAAAAACCAGGCTTAGCCTTCCTCTTCTTCTGTTATGAAAATAAAACAGGAAAAATTCACTGTGTGCAAGACCTACTGAAGTCCCTGTGCTGAGGACCTTGCTTTCTTACTGACATAACACAGCTTTCATTCAGGAAAGAGCAACGTGAGAACAGATAAAATCCTCATTCGAGCCCTACTTGCTGGAAGTGATGAAGAGAGGAGAAAGGAAAACAAACTTGATTCAGGACCCAGAATGTATGTTTTGGTTTGTGTTTTGTGATGGTCTAAATCTGAAGTCTGATCTGAGAGCTTCTGAAATGCAAGGAATTAAAATTCAGGTCCATACTTCATATCTGAATCAATTCCAAGTGAAAACAAAAAGAGTGAAGTCTTCTGCTGTCTAAAGATTAGACAACTTTATCCACCAAAATGTCTGTTAACAAGCATGAGTTTAGCACAATTAAAAAAAAAAAAAAAAAAAAAAGGAGAGAGGGCAGTGGACTGCATTTATCTGGTTTTTGAAGAAGTGATTAAAAATTCTAGAGCTGAAAATGCCACCTGTGAGGAAATGATGCACTAGCCCAGCTCTGAAGCTGGGAGTTTTCCAAACTATTAAAAAAACATGTAACACATTGTCAAAACAAGCTACAGGTAAACAAGCATGCAACAGGTGAAAAATGTGGCTGCAAGGGTTGTGATGACAGTTCTGTTTGCACAATACATTAATTTCAAGGTACTTGAGCATCTGTTATATATTTAGTTCCTTACTGCTAAAGACAATAAAGCAGGTGAGCATCACTTACATCTAAGAGACCATATGTTTGTGAGATGCTGGAGGTGCGCTCAGCAGAGAGAGAAAAGCTTCCACTTCAGGGGGGAGCAAAGCATACCAAATTTCTTCTTTGAGCAAACTGCTTTTTATTTTCATGAAGTTATTAATGCAAGCAATTTAAAATCAGGTACACAGAATACAGCTCCTGGGCTAAAAGCCTCCTCTTCCTTACTCCCAAGGCATTAAACAAGAGTCCTGCCTTGGCTTTTGTGGACAAACAAAACAGAAATGAAAGTCAAAAGTGACTGCTTTCTTCTGTCATTTTTACTCCATCCTCTCCTGAATTGTCAGGAGGGGAAACTGGGAATAAAAAGGTGGCTCCCAGGCAGGTTGCAGCTACTAAGAAGCTCCCAGGTGCTTCACTTAAAGCCTAAGCTGGACACAGGAAAGGAATAGGCAATTTAGTTTTAAAAAAGTCCTATTCATGATATTCCGATTTCCAGAAGCACAATGATGTCTGCTTTTGCTCCCACTATTTGAGGTGCATTGTCATGTTTTGAGGAAGCAACAGACACCGAGTTATATGTAATCTTGCATGATAAGAATGCGTAATGGTAACAAAGGGAAATTCTGTATGAAAAAAAGCCAATGGATTTACTGCTCAATAGGGTTTTGGTTTAAAGTAAAACATTGTTATTCCAAATAGTACTTAAACTCTCATTAATGGTAACACCTTCAGCCAATAACTAAGATTCAGGTAATGTTTTCTTGAAAGACAGAATTGAAGCCTGTGTTTCAGGAAAGGATTAAACAGAGATCTCTAGTAAAGGAGAGCTGGATGGTTACCTGTTAAGTAAACCTGCCAGAGTTTTAGTGCTGTCTATTTAAGGGTGTTCTTTTAGCATCCCCAGGCTACTGGGGACAAGAAGTGGTCAGACCTAGAGTCATTTCTCTGGGCCAAGGGGCTGGTCTGTGCCTTGCTTTCCCCTGTACCAATGCTCCCAGCAAGGCAGCACTGGTGTTAGGGGGAGCAGCCCCAAGGGGACACATGGCTGCCAGACTTCTGGAGCAACATTTTTATAGGCCTGGGGCATTTGGTGGGCAGCAACTGAGCTGTATATACTCTCCAGTGGAAAGACAATGCTGTGCCTTTGCTCTCCTGCTGCCTCCTCCTCAGGGTCTTCAGCAAGCCCAAAGCCCCAGAGTCCTCTGCCTGCAACTTAGTTATTTCTCTGGTAAAGACGAGCCCATAGCGTTTTGCCTTTCATCCCCTCCTGTGCCCACAAGGGAAGAAGTAATGGAAGACCTGGCAGGAGAAGCACATGCTCATCAGTCCAAGGGTCCCCCCTCCACCATTGGAGAACTCCTGGGAAGGAGGCTCTGGCTTATGGGAGGGGACCACACCGACATCAATAAACATTTACCAGTGTTGCCATCAGTAATCCATACGCTTTTTAAAAGAAAGAACATGAACCTAAATAAAGCCAGGGAAACCATATACATATAAAAATAGGAGGAAACACTGGAGACTTGGAGTAGCATCTTTCCTATTCTGAGGGGTTTCCTACTGCATAAACACAACAATAAATAACAAGTACTTCAACCAATAGCTATAAATAGCATCTTGTGCGCACACTGGGATGATTTACATGCTTGCTCTGGAGTGATTGAGCTAGAATGAGTTGCAGCCTGTTCCTCTTCCTACATGGCAGGAATTCTCACATTACCTAAGCTTCATTGTTTTTACACTTTTCATTCAGGGCTTCACGCATGGCTTGTTTGCTGCTCAGTTCCTTCCCGTGTCCAGCTTCCCTCCTCGCCAGCATTTCCAGGGACAGAGATGACACCTGATTGTGAGCTGATCAATGGCTGATTTCCTTCCTCTGAACTCACGCTGTCCCACACATACCACAGCCCATCAGCTTCCCAGATGTTCCCACTTGTTTTGTTTTCTTGGGATATCTGAAAACATTTTGAATCTAATAATGGCTGGATGAAATTAATCCAGGCCTCTAGCAACTATGCTGACCTTAATCATATGTGTCCTGTTGAAGTGGGGACACAAACACACACATTCTATACTCACTCATTTCACACATGTGCAAATATATATGGTTTTCGATGGAAATAACATTTCTTCTATTGGTTACTCTTGGTATAAAACAGGATCTTTCAATGCAGAAAATACTGTAAAAAGTTTGTATTGTTTGGATTGTTATGGCAAAAGCACTAATGGAAATTTCCCCTGGGAAAATACATAGTACCTGAGATATCTCCTTACATTCATGAACATACATAAATAAGTCTTGATTTTATGAATTGCTAATTGTGAAGATTCAGTATAACTCCCCTTGCTAGTCCCGACTTCATAACTGTAGAATTGCATTTGCTTTCATTAACGCTTTCCTGCCAACTCAACT
This sequence comes from Pedionomus torquatus, assembly GCA_013398155.1. Lineage (NCBI taxonomy): Eukaryota > Metazoa > Chordata > Aves > Charadriiformes > Pedionomidae > Pedionomus > Pedionomus torquatus. Next base: position 176,197 of record VZRU01007624.1, read on the forward strand.
AAACAGAGTCCAGAAAAAGAGAACTACCTTAGTAAAGCACAGCACTCTCCCAGAACAGGGGTTCAAAATCTTTTTATCTCATGTGCCAACTCTTAGCCTTTTGAACTACAGCTCCACAGCTGAATGCCATCTCCTCTGCAACCCACATGTTGCTGGAGGTGGTTCAAAGACATATGGAGAGTGAGAGCCTGTGACAAGGAGAAGACAGCACTGCTTCTGCTGAAGGCAGGAAACAAGCCAACTGAATGCTTGCGATGGACAGATGAAGTCAAGACTGTGCTCGCTTAACCCACTGCTCTGTCAGCCTTGGCAACTCCCACAGGCAACTGCAGAGTCACAACCACCAACTGAGAACTGCTGGCCCAGGAGAAATCATCCACTGCTTTGGTATTTGTTGCAGGGAGATACAGAGACAGACCTCCTGGTTTATCCCAGCCCCATGAACATTCACAATCCTCAAGGAGCAGTAACGTCTGCAAAGAGGATGTGCCTGTGCTGAGGCTCCACACAGCTGCAGAAGGGCTGGAGGCACTCCCACTCACCATCATTGTTCGCCTGCAGCTGGATTATGCATGCGGTTGCTTCCAATGTCCACAAAAGGTTGAAGAATGCAGAGAAAACAGCTCAGACAATTGTTTATTTGTGTTAAAAAAGGAAAAGAAAGAGACTCTCTCAGTGGAGAGCATCAATTCATGGCCAAGCATATGTCTTTGAGACTAGAATAAGTGGTGCCTCCACCAAAGGAGATGAAAGCTGATACCTCCTGCCAGGCTGGATCATGAAACCACCTCGTGCTTCTGTCTCACCACAAGTGACAGCACAGCCTCTCCCAGAGTTGAGTTCAGCAGAATTAGGGTCTCAACCTCTTTGTGCATCTGTCAGTAGAGGGCAATGTAGTTACAAACAACTGACCTGCTCCACGTCCCCACCCAGCAGAAGGCATAGACCTTACCTAGTATTTTATATTGCCATGTGTGACCTAACAGTGTATCCTGCTGTTATGTGCCGTGTTTAACATACCAGTAACACTATGTCATGCAGCTGATACTAGAATTAAGGTCTAGGGTATTTGTTTATGAAGGCAGGTTCCCTTGCGATCACTGCTATTTGTGGCAGAGAGAAAGGAGGGGACACAGCACTGGGATGGGTTTCCAGTGGGCGTTTGTTTACTGTTCTTTCAATGCACTGGTTTATCAGACCAGGGAATAAGTTATAGCTTCCCAGCCTGCCTGTCTGGTTACAGATTCCAGTCTGTTCCTCCAAGCCGAATATAGAGAGCAGCTGGCTGAAGCTAAATGAATAATACTGCCTCACAAAACAATAGTGCTGGGCTCAACATGTTGTACAGACATCTATTTTGAGTTTGGATATTTAAAGACTAAGGAGGCATGACAGGCACATTTATGGGGCAACAATTACCAGCAGCCTGTGGACTGTGCCTTGGATATGAACAGATTAACACCTTCCTCTCTGCATGTGTCAAATACCCTAGTAAAGAGTTCACCTCCACAAAGAAAGTGTCTCTGAAGAGTTGACAAGTCCTTCCACTTGTACACCCAGCATTTGCCCACTGGATGACCTAAAGTGGGAAGTTTCTGTGCTACAACCAATCCTGTGTAGAGTAAAGCAATGAAATGTAATGCTGCTATTTTACTCCGTTCTGTACCTTCTATCCATGGAAGAGGTAGAAAGATCTAACAGGCCTCTATGGCTTATAATTTCCTGATTTCAGGCAAACTCTTTTCTCTGGAAGCACTGCTAAAAATATCCTTAGCATGTAAGGTGCTTCAATACTTAACTGCAATTGCAGCTCTTTGAATGGACAAGTGAGGTTATTTTGTGGTTTTCTGTTTTTTGAGGCAATTAGAGCTAGGATATAAACAGATATACAGCTTGCCTCTGCAGATTCTTCATCTCTTTCTATTTCATTAGCTGATAATGCTCAGAGAAGTTGTGGATGTCCCATCCCTGGAAGTGTTCAAGCCCAGGCTGGATGGAGCTTTGAGCAACCTGGTCTAGTGGGAGGTGTCCCTGCCCATAGCAGGGCGGTTGGAACACAATGATCTTTAGGGTCCCTTCCAACTGTAACTGTTCTATGATTCTATGATTCTAACCGTGAATTCCTGCAGATATTCCAGAAGGAGGCTGCACTCCTATTTTGAGCAGAACCTGCTTGCATCTATCCATTTCGGACAAAGCTGAACACATGCAGGATAGATATTTGTATAACTTTGTGCCCTGAGCCTGAAAATACGTACTGAAAAGCATGGTTCTCAGGACAGAGTCACGACAGACTGAACCACTCTCATGCACGGCAGTGCTGGGACAAGGCCTTAAAACATGTTTGTTTTACAACCCAGTGTCATAAAACTGGATACAAGCAGTCCTAGGAACTTGCCAGAGCTTTTATAAGCTCATGGTAGCTTCAGGTGGTTGTAGTTTTCAAAAATTTGGACTATTATCATCAGCAGGAAGGAAAAATATTCTTGTTTAAATGGTGCTTAAGGGAAAAATTCAATCTTTCTTAACAAGCTTGCTGGCCAGTGACCCTGGGGTTAGAGAAAGTCCTGATCAGTTGGAAGTGACACTGGTTATAAACCCAGGTTTAGGGGCTAAGATATAAATGAATATAGGCTAAGAAGGCTTCTGGTCCTGGCTTCAACTGATTAACAATGTGGACTAGCCTGCAGTTACCTTGTGCACTTGTGTGTTAGTAGCTTCATGACAAGTAATTGAAAATGCCTAATAAAAGAAATTGAAATAGCTTTAAAAAAAAGAAAGCTAGGAAATCCAAAACATATATTCATGCCAGCTTTTGCTGTCTTTTTCTTTAATTTTCAAACCTGCATGATTCTTACATCTCATCAGGTAGTTCTGCATGCAGCAAAGAACTAGGACAATGAAAACAGGCAGTGGACAGAAAATCCCGGTGAAAATATAGTATGACACACTTTTGACTTTTATCTAGAGATGATAGAAATGCTTTGGTCTCATCAATGATGTCCATATTAATGAAGCTGAGCATGTGATTAAATGTTTTGCAATAGTAACAGTATTTAGCAGAGGCTTTTAGAAAACTAAAAAAAACTGTATCATCATTTTGTAAGAAACAAAAAGGTTCAGGTTCAAGTTGTGATTTCCATAAAAAGTAGAATTAGCGTTGCAGCTGAATTAAACATCCACAGCTTTTGTGTCGTAAGATTTACAGCAAATAATTAAGGAGCATATTCCTATAATCCAATACTGCACACCTATTTACCTGACTAATCTCTCTAAGGTCTCAAGAAAGAGTGAAAGTCTTCCTTAGTGCAAATCACAGAACCCAACCTAGAACTGTGCTCTGGAGCACAGACTTGAGCAGACCAACTGACCAGTTTAGCCTGGACAATGCCTTAGAGCCATAGACTAATTTAGGTTGGAAGGGATCTCTGAAGGTCATCTTGCCAACCTGCCAGTTGGAAAAGGGTCAGCTAAAGCAAGTTGCTCAGGATTTTGACCAGCTGGGTTTTGCATATCTACAAGAATGGAGACTCCTTAGCCACCATAAAAAATCTGTTGCAGTGTCAGGACCTTTTCCTGTCCCCCTGACAAAAGAAGTTTGGTCATTCTCTAATTGGAATTTCCCATGTTCCAGTTGGTGTCTGTTGTGTATTGCTGTGCATCACTGAAGGGCCTGTCTCCATCTGCCCTTTTGGAGAACACGTCCTGAGGCCTTCCCTTCCCCATGCTGAAGAAACCCAGCTCTCACCCTCTCCTTGCACATCATCTGATCAAACCCCCTCACCATTTCTGTGGCCTCCTCTGGAGCCATTCCAGTTTGTTGATGTAGAGTCTAAAAGAGGTGTCCAGTGCCAGTGTGTGCACTGTGTCAGTGTTCCAGATGCAGTCTCGTATCTCTCAGCCTCCTGCCTCCATTCATGGTGGTACAGCTCAGTGTGGAGCTGACTGCCTTTACTGCATGGGCACACTGCTCCTTCTTGCTCCATGTATGGTCCATCAGGATTTCCAGATTCTTTTCTGCCAACCTTCTGTCTGTCCACTTGGTCCTGGCCTGTCCTGCTGCATGGGTTGTTCCATCCCTGGTGCAGGACTTTGTGTTTGTCTTTGTTGGGTTTCCTGAGCTTTTCCTTAGTTCACTTCTCCAGCTTGTTAAGCTACCTCTAACCAGTGACAGCCTCCTAGAGTACCAATTATCCTCCCCATTTCAGTATCATCTGCAAACATGCAGAGGATAGATAAATATAGGAAAAAATTAGTGCAACAAAGTGCATCCCCACCCTCTGAACAAGCCACGCCTGCTGGGAGCCAGCTGCAGGGACAGACACTCAGCAGTTGGCAGCACTGGGTCTGCTGGTGCAAACTGTCCTGCTGCTTGCAGAGCGTCTTTCTAGGTGCCTGTCGTGTTTCAGATAGTCAGAAGTGTAGGTCTGAAGTGACTGAATGTCTGGGGTATGTGTCTTGCTCTATCCAGAGGATTTATTATTGTAATAATGTAATATGAGGCCTGTAAGCAGGAGACAAAATGTCATTATGTTTGCTATCAATCCTTCTGCCATCAGCCCGCACTGCTAGATTGGTTTTTCAACCAAGAACATGGGAAGTAACTGAGAATCTCTGATTGAGCCAAGAGTTTCCCCTGATTTCAGCAGTTCCCTATCCCTCTTTTCATGCTGATTTTAGAGTGCTATTGCTGGGACCAGCTCTGTCCTCCACTGACAAGGCTGCAGCTGATCCAGATCCGACAGGCTACCTGCTTTGTTTCTATCTCTGACAATGTTTTACTGCTCTGGAAACTTTGCCAGAGCCACGTCTCCAATTTGAACTTGATCTAATAGAAGTCACAGTATCTAGATGGTGGAGCAAACAGCGTGGGGAAGGCGCCAAGCCTGACCTCTGCTCAGCACCACTGCCGCGACGCGGGGCAGTGCTGCACGGCTCCTGGCCGTGGCCTCCTGCCCGGGCGCTTGGAAATGGCCCTTTGTGTCCAGTGGAAGATACCAAACCCTCTTCTGCACCAGGGAGAGCCCTCAAGCAAGACAAACCACTTCTCCTGACCTCATGCAAATGTTATTCGGCACAAAAGGTTATGCCGTTTCCCAGGGATGTGATCACAAAGCCGAGGAAACACACTCGCGCTGCCTATTAATAAGCCTTCAGTTAGTTAGACAACTTAAATCTCCTCTCCATGCGCTGAGTTCTGGCAGTGCCGGCCAGGCAGGGCTCCCCGCTTCGCCCCGCAGTGTGCACAGTGCTCCCCAATTCCACCCTGAACACACTCCCACCTGCTGCAAGACCCAAGGAACTTGGCGTTGCTTACTTACAAATGGCATACACCTAATCTGAGTGTTAAATTAAATTAGACTTTAAATATTCACGCAGTCTACACCTGGTTCCCGGCTGATGGCAGCTAGCGGCTACATTAGTACAAGCTCTTTTTCTCTCCCCAAGTTCTCCCCCCGGAGGCAGCTGTGGCTGTGCCTCTCAGCCCAGGCGAGCAGGGCTGGGGTGAGGGATGCGATCCACCTCTGCCCCTCGCTGCTGCCAAGTCTGCCGTCCAAGGGGGCCACCCCTGAAACCCGCTGCCAATTTTTTCCTTTCAGAGAATTCCCAAGGTTGCTATTTTTGCATTAGGTACAAAGTACAGCTACTTTTAATTTTAAATGTTTAAAAAAAAAAAAAAAGAAAAAGAAAAGAGAAAACCAGACACAGCTTGCATTTTCAGAGACGCTGAAAGAGCGTGTACTGGGCACCTCTGAAAACACAAACCAGTACTTATTCAAGGTGTCTAATAGGTCTTTACCTAAAATCTTTCATTTTCTCAGTGACACACTGAATACAGAGATTGATGATGTGTCCTTACAGTTTAAGGATTCCTGTATATTTGTTTCCATATAATAATATGATAAAGGGTACTGTATTTTTAGCACCTAACTTTGGCCTAGAAGGCAACTTGCCCTGCTAGACTTCCAAGGAACTGCTGCAGGAGAAAACAGCTACTGCAGTACGAGTTGGTCAATAAGCAGAGCCTGTATCTGAGCAAGCTATGCCTCGTCCAGCTCTGGCCTTTACAGAACTGGATGGTTCTGAAATTCGCAGGGCAGTCAAATCTGTCAGCATGTGTAAAAAATAAACCACCTGGGAGAAAGCCCAACAAAACTCATCTCCCCAAAACAGGAAGAAAAATTTGGAGCTTCTGGATAATTCATTTTCATATTTAAAAAAAGGAAACACTTTTCACCTTATTTTAACTTTGACGTGCTTATCAGAGTGGTAAGGACAGGTAATTCAGAAAAAAAGTGCCTTTCTCTCTGCTCTGAGGAAAATATTTGGGGGCTCACTTTTTGGAAACAGTTTTGGCTTCCAGACAAAAAAATAGTAATTCATTATTCACACAGCTGTATTCAGAATCTCTCAACCTACATGTCCCATATGGCAGGGTTTAGATTTGAGAAGTAGCAAATATCAAATATTTGCTGTAATTTGGGGGTGGGAGAAGGAGAGAAAGGCTAAGGAAATGTTTATAATTCAGGTTCTGTTTAACCCATATTAAAAAATAGTCTTTGAAAGCCACTGTGTAGGCAGTGTTTACTGTGTTTAACTCAGGACTATATCTCCTGGCAAGCAGGAACTGAGTGAGGGGCATTAAAAACAGCCTTCACGAGCTCTATAAAGCTCTTCTACAGTTTCTTTCTGCTGGTAGTTATGAGCATTGTTCTTAGTGGTGTGGAAGCTGTGCCAAAAACTGTATCCCTGCAAACAGGACTTCTGACTTGATCACTCTGGAAATGAGAAAATAGCAGTAACACTCAGGGCACCCAAGTAAATGACAGGCAGAGTTATGAATAACAGGTATAAAATATTTATCATTTGCAAATTGGCTGTTATTTGCTGAGCATTGTGCAAAAATAGAGACACTGACTGTTCTGACAAGCCTATGGACCTTGGTTTTTAACCAGTAGTGCTCAGCCAGGTTGCTGCGGTTGAAGGCTGAACCACAGCTTTCATGTAGGCTTTTTTTCACCAGCAGACCTACGCATTAGAGGCTGCTGCCTAAACAGCAGAGCCACCCAGTAGGAAGGATGAAAGGGAAACAAGGATTTTGAAAATGGCCTTTCTATTCCCTGCTCTACCTCAGAGACTGTGGGCAAGCCAAAGGCTCATGCTTGCTAACTTTAAAGGACTGGTGACAGCACTTCACTACCCTGCAAGGATGGTGACGATATGTACATTTAAAACTGTGAGACTCTCTGGCACTAAAAGGAGAGAAGTGTCCTAGACAGATTCAGAGTAGACAGGCTGCCCTGGAAAGCCCCGAGTGAGGAATGTGGCTTGGAATTTGCAAAGTATAGTTAACACTTTTTTTAGGACTTAGTATTTTCTGGCAATGATAATGCTCTCAAAGGAACAGACCCACAGTCTCCTGCAAATCATGCACGAGAGCAGATGTCATATTTCTGATGCTTTGGTCCATTACCTATATTTTTGGAACTCTAAAAACTCCCTAATCCTCCAAATCTAGATTGAACACCCTATCTGTGTTGTAACATAAATATGCATAGCTGAAACCCTGGTTATGACTGTCAATACTAACTAGAAAGCCCTAATGTGCTTAAATTTAAGCCCTCTTAATTTGCAGAAAGCTATTCAGGTGCTGTCAATCAAGCTGGGAATTTGAAGAATATTTAAGTTGTTGATTAAGTACTTAACATTACAGGTTAATGCAAAATTGTCTGTCCTACTTTTCCTGTGGTTATATGATGACCTGTATATACACTGGAGTTCTGTCTCATTTCTACTGCTGCAATCAGATACATGTCACCCCAAATCAGATAGAGGAGGTGCAAATGTGCATTCCCACGTCAGGCTGCTCAACAGCAACTCCCTTGTGCTGTGCATTTGCTCTCACTGATGAGATGCAGATGTTCAGTAGTTGTACATGTGAGACCCAAATAAGGCAGGAGGAAGAAGTAGAAGGTCCATGGAGTTGTTCCTCTTTCCAGACCTGTAGTGAGGTCTCCTTGCATGAGAAGGGAGAAAGACAGTGGATGGGAGCAGGCACGCTCTCCCAGGAGCTCCAAAGCGCACTAGCTCTCAGTCAAGGTGAAACTGGCAACACTATACCCCTCTCTGCCAAAACCAGCTTCTGTCTGAGAAAAATCTGACCCTGTCATCACTTTGCACATGGAAGTGGGAAAGTGAAGCTCTGTCCCCTCTAGAGGGTGGGGATTTGTGTGCAGAACAGCAGGTCAACATCATGGAGCAGAACAGAGCATTTGTACTGCCAGTACCAGAGCTTTCATGGTGAGGCTTTGATTTCTTTTTTCTTGAAGTGATAGACTTTGCAACAAGGGTTTACGGGATTTTTTCAGCACAAAACAAACAGAAATACACACAAAAATTCCCCACCAAATTTCTAACCTTTCTTAAAGAGAAATGCCAGAAAAGATGACCAAGTACAAGTTAAAAGACTTAAAATTCAGAAGGTCTCCCATCCTTCTTGTGGGCTATAGTAAAATCTTGCAATTTAAGGCAGATGGATGTGCTAAATGTTGAGTTTGCCAGTTTTGCTTTGTTGAACACCACATAGGCCAGGGCTGTATTTCTGGACTTAGAGGTGGAATTGTCTCAGGCAACAAAGCAGAACTAAAATAACCCCCTTATTGTGAATAACGCATGGCTCTTGGTACTCCAGAAGACCAAATCTGTCCCCCTCAGCCACTGTGTTAACAATGCTGTGCTACAAAGCTCCTATGCCTCACAAGGGGTAATGGTTTTAAACTGGAAGAGGGGAGATTTAGATTGGATATTAGGAAAAAAACTCTTTACTGTGAGGGTGGTGAGGCACTGGAACAGGCTGCCCAGGGAGGTTGTGGATGCCCCATCCCTGGAAGTATTTAAGGCCAGGCTTGATAGGGCTTTGAGCAACCTGGTCTAGTGGGAGGTGTCCCTGCCCATGGCAGGGGGGTTGGAACACAATGATCTTCAAGGTCCTTTCCAACTCTAACCATTCTATGATTCTATGATTCTATGCAGGTGCTTTTCTTTCTTGTGAACCTCATTTAAGGAAGAGGAAGCTGAAGACCTGAGATGGCCTCTGTCCTCATAGGTCTCACTGCATGTGTTTGAGGCCAGGAACAGTTCACATTTACTTCCCCATGACACTGTTTCAAGAGCCGAAAAAATCCAGTGTGGGGGCTGAAACTCACTAACTTGTTGGAGCAGAGATCATCCAGTGGCAATGCCCTCCACCTCCACCTGTGGTCATGGAACCAAACTCATCTCCTTCAGCTACTGACATGCCATCCCCAAAGCTGCTAGAGTTACTCTTCTGTGTGGCACTAGAAAGGGTATAATTGATTTCTTCTTTGTTTTAATGGAGTTTAGCAGCTAGAAGGACTGTAGAACAATGCTGCATCATCAGCCATTTCCCACAGATAAGCACCAAGTCTTCCTCAACTGGAAGCATTTGATAAAGATGACATGTACTGACATATATACATGAATTCAGTGTCATGGAGGAGTTTCTGTTACTATTCAAGGATTAGGATTTTTGGGGTTAGCTACACAAACCTATGTGTTTACTGAGTCAGCTTCTCTGCAGCTAAGGAAATCAGATTACCACTTGCCTATCTGACTGCTGGACTGTGAGGACACAGTGGGTCATTAGGACAATGGATTCTTACAAGATGACACACACACACTTATAAATGGCCTAAAAATCTAGGTTTTGTAACCATGAGACAAGGAATATGTGCCTTTGGGTTGGTTTAATCTTAAGTGTACATGTGAAGTGAACCAATATGTTGTTTAGTTCAGCATTACAGAAAAATACTTGTGACTTATTTCTAAGTGTTTATTCTAGTATGTGTTCACTTCCCTGGGACTTATTTTTTTAACTATATTCCCAGAGTAATCAGGATGTTGGTAAATATTCATTGGCAAAAACATCCCCACATGACTGGAATATACTCCCAGCAGGCATTAAATTGGAACAGAGGAACAAAGGATATGCCAGACTTGATCAGACCACTGGTCTGTCAAGCCTGGTACCCTGCCTCCGGCAGTGGCCCATTCTTCATGCTTCAGAAAAAAGAAAAAAGAAAAAAATAATACACCTGTCAGGAAACGCATCCCAGATTCTTAACTCAAACTCACTACCTCACCATAAGTGGCTGAGACAGGAGTTACAGAGAGCAAAGTAACTTTATACAGTATTGCAGGGAACTATTTTATTAACTTAATTTTCGCTGCACTTTATTGATTAACTAATTAGGAGAGCGCTTACTTTAGTATTTATGCAGCTTCTGATTTTCCTGACACTGTTAAAAATGGGCTGTGGCTTCTCAGGGGTAATTCTTGCGGGTCAGTGTCTCAGAAGTCAGTCAGATTTCACTCTGGCAGTTCGACACACAAAAACTGCCTTTCACTTACAGCTCGACAGCCTGAGTCCAGGGCAGTTAGGCAGTGCCCTAATTGTTTGCAGATTCCAACAATTAGGTAATATTATTATTATCATAGTTTATCCTGTATTAAGGCTCCTCCAGGCCATCCTGCCCAGGACCCACTGTGGTGGTCCATACACAAGCTTATCTCAGGTTTGACACTCCCTGCACTCAAAGTCTTTATGGTCCAGAAGAAAAACTGCAAGTGAATGAAACAGGTAAGATGGAGGGCAGACTAATATATTCATCAGGATGAAATTAACAGATTTCTCCCACACTGGTACGATGACAGATCTGATGTGCTCAGTGAGTATGTGGATTTACTGGCAGTGTCAGCAGAGAAGCTAAGGTTCCGTTGACACAGAAATTGAGTGATGACCTCTGCCCAGGTACATTGCTCTTTGGAGCAGATCTGGGACATGTTGATGAAGAAGGTGCTCAATACCCAGGCTTGGTTGGCAAATAAAGGCTCTTAGAGAACCTTACAGGCCTCCAACAATGTGTTCTTCATGAGCAACAGAAGAAAGATACGAATATGTCATATCTTTGCCTGCACATGTGCAGGTCAAATCTTGTCAGGTCTGTGAGCAAGCAGAGCACCTTTGTTTCCAGGGGAAGAAAAAGGCTCTTTAGACATACTTCAGACTTTTGATTCCCCTGCCTCAGGCCAGCATCAAGTACTTTAGCTGAGAAATCTTCAGTCCCCACCACCTTATATTGCACCAGGGATACATGTCATGAAGTCCTTGCTTTTGACCCAAATAAATTGTAACCATGTATGTCGTGTGCCAGTGCTGTGTGAAACCAGTGTGTGTGAAAAGTGAAGCTCACAGAAGGGCTGCTCAAGTGAATGCCACTGGCAATAAATGACTGAATGCCAGGGAAGGCAGGCATGGTAAAAGGGACCAGTGCTTTGACCTTAAAAGCTGTTCTGAGCATGTCCAGTCTGTATGGAAAACTCAGTCAGGAACGGACATCTGTGTTTTCGGTCTGTTAGCTTGTATTTGACAGCTTGTGTTTTGGCAGCCTGAAAAGATTAAAAAAAAATGCAGTCCAGCCATGGTTACCCTTGCACTAAAGCAGATAGCTGCAAGAGGATTAGAGAGGGAAGGGAGGCTGAGATGCCAGGCACAGTGGTAGTGGTGGACCCAAAGCTCTGTGAACAGCCACAGTGCTCACTTTTTGTCAGCTGGTAGCCATTTCTTTGAGGATCTGAGCTGCCTGGCTGCTGGGCAAGGGTCTGCAAAGTGCCTGCCCCCATCTCCGTTTCTGCAGGCAGCTGCTGAAGAAAAGGAGCACAGCCCAGGAGTCCAGCCACACTCTGCATGTTCTATTTCCCTCGGGCATGCCTTGGGCTCAGTGGCTTCACTACTGGCTATAGGATCTTCCCAGTGCTTTTAAAGCTGGTAGAGCTCTTCACCTGCCTCTAGGGAGTGTTTGCTTGCTGAAGATAATGAAAAAGAGGAGCTCACATATCTGACTGCTATGGGGTATAAAACAATGAGAAGAAAAAACGTTGAGCTTTCAATAGGTAACAGAAATGTCTGAGTCTGTACCCATGGTTTTATTTGCTGATGAATTTTTTTTCTTTGCTTTAAGAAAGGAATCAAGATTTTTGCCTGATTGAGTCCATAATAGGACAACAGATTTGGAGAAAGGTACTTGTCAACTTTTTTGCGGCTAGGAGGCTGAATGCCAAGAGAGATAGACACATGTAATACTTGTGCCAAGACATCTATTAACCCTTGCCACTGTTAGGACTGTGTCAGACCAAAATACCCTTCATCACACTGAAACAGCTAATGGTAATATGCTGATGGTAATGACAAAAGGTTTTTCAGGGATTCTCCTTGCCCCAGCAGCAAGAACCATGAAGCTGAGACCACTGTGTTGCCTGTAGAAATGCGTGTATCCTGGTAAAGAGGTACTTCTATGCTCTGAGATAGAAGATCAGAGTACTGTCAAACGTTGTTCTGAAACATGTCAATTTGGTGGAGGGGCAACTGTTGTAACACCCAGCAGTGTTGCCTTCTGTTGGCGCTATGAAGGCAGGAGCCAGCTGGAAGACTGTGCTGCTCCAGAAATTCAACCCATAGCTGAGTGGCAGCACTAGTGAACCTTCCAGAGCTCCAAGAGCCTTTGACCATTCCAGCCCAGGGTCATTTATCAATAATGCCTGACAGAGAGGGCATTTCTTACAAGTTAACATGTGACTGCAGATGTTTTGAGGCTGAAAAATAATCCATCCAGTAAAGAGCAGTAGGAAATGCTGACCTGGTTGGTCATTGCAAGTAAACCATTTGTTTAAAGTTGTGACTGCAAAGAGGGCAGGATTACATTCCCAACATCTGTAATGCTTATAATGAAGTAAGGAATAGAAAAATACCATAAAATTCCAGTCCTTTTCTCCGGCAAGGACAGAAACACTGAACATTTGGAATTATTTTTGATTACTTCTCTAGAACAACATGCACAGCCCTTATGGAGTGTCCAAGCTGCCATGTGGCTTGTGCAGGGGAGTCGCGAGTGTCTGTGCAGACATATGGTGAGGTGAAGAACCAGCCGGTGCAGGTTGATGCAGACACTGCCAATTCACTTTCTGCTGCTGCTGGGCAATTAAGCACATCAGGAACCCAGTGATTTTTTTTCCCTCTCTCTGTGTTTGTAAGTGAAAAGACATAAAATGTCTGCAGGGCTCCCACACACTGTCCCTGCTATTGTCTTTATCTCTGTGCCCCCCTCAGCAGTCATCAAAAAATAAGACAAAAATAACTCTGTTTGAGCTGAATGTATCTCTGTGCAGAGGGATCATGTTATGCCCTCTGCAGTACTCAAGCCTTGCCTTGGGACTTCATAAGGCTCATGGGTGAAGCAGCTGCACAAAGAGGGCTGTTGTATTGAACAAGTTCCTTCGGCACAATGAAAGTCTCTGCCATAAGAATAAAGCTCCTTTGTGCAGGCACTGAAGCATTTCCAGTGTGTGTCGGTGGAAGGAAAACCCCTGGAGACTGGGCAGCATCAGGCACCCGCCATCATCCTTTCCCAGTGTGAGGCGTCTTTCTCTGACCTCGCCCTCTCACAGCAAAACACATAGCGGGCATTGATCTCAAAGATACGAACTACCAAAAGAGGCCTTCTCCTGCACCCATCTCTCCCTCCAGGCCATGGACCAGCTGAGCGAGGCCTGTGGGAGTCACGCTGTGGTGGGATGGAGCTTGGAGGACACGGGGCTCAGACCTCGCTGCTGCACTGCTGTGTCTGAAAGAGAAAGAGTGAAGGGGCTGGGAACTGCTGCCATTGCCCGTCCAGAATGTCCTGAGACCTTCTGGCAAGGATGCTGGGCATGGCCAGGAGACCAGGAGCTTGCAACCCCTTCTCCTGACGCCTGCATGGCCCGGCTTGGAGTTCATGTGATGGCTGGAGAGCCAGAAAGCCCCAGGCAAGTGTTTATACTCCATGCAGAGATGGCTGTGTTTAAATGCTCCTCTGATGGTCCAGACCCAGCCCGTGAGCTGAGGGAGCCCTTGCTGCTGCTCCTTCCCAAATGAAAAGCACTCTGTAAAGGCAGGAGCGCTTGCGTGGCCTGTGCTCGAGACCACATCTAAAAACAGACCATGTCAATGGAATATCAAACCAGACATCAGCTACCTCTAAAACCACATGCAAGGCCTGACTTTTTAGCTAAATCTGCCAAATGTGCATGGCAAAATGGCTGGTGTGTGACCAGGCTTCCCGCTGTTGCCAGCCCCAGGGCGCGGTGGTGCCATGAAGCATTAATCCCTGGCAGCGCTGGAGGGGGGACAGAGTGGCCTCAGGCACCTGGTACAGATGCTCCCATGGCCACCAGTGCTTCCCGTGGGAGAGTGGGCAGGACACGGGCTGTCCAAGCCATCCGAGGTTGAGCTGGGAAGGGCACAAGCCCTGACTCCATCTGCTGTCACCAGCACAGGGCACTTGGTTGGCTCGTGAGGTGGGAGGCGGAGAGGAGTGGTCCCAGGTGAGAAGGGTCTGCAGATAAGCAGTCCTTGCTGGGTGACTAGCGGCAGCAGGCCCTGTGGGCACCTTGGCATCCCATTTAGCAGCACAGAAAACATTTTTGTCTGGGTTTAGTCGCAGCAGGAGCTGGGTAGGAGGTGGTGGGTAGGAGGACGTTTCACAGGGGTTTGGGGGATGCAGACAGAAGCTACAGGCAGAAGGAAACATTTCTGGATTTCAGGCTTCTCCTTTGGGAAAAGGAATATTGATAGTGGGAAAGAGCTGAAGAGAACTCTTGACCTGCTGTGATGGCTCCTGTTGACACAGCATGAGACACAGCCCAGTCTTCTCTCCTGGGCTGAGGGAAAGGCTGCTGGCTCGTGGGTGCCTCTGATGGTGACTGCCAGGGCTTTGTCTGTGAGTGGTGGCTGCTCTGCACTGTTGGAATGCCTGGGGAATTTCTACCCTAAAACCCACCCTGGCTCCAGAGCTTCCAAGTGCTGGGACAAGAGGGACCAATTAGAGGGACCCATGGAGAGCAGGAGATACTGCAACACTATTCACTCGCTGTCACTTCAAAAAGGTTTTCTTTTCTGTATGTTTAATATGCAAATATTTAATGGGGTTTATTACAGCATAACAGCCATAACTTGAGACCTTTCAGTCAAGATTAAACAGGTGCCGAGTCTTTCTTTTCAAGGCCCGGCACAGCTGCAAGCCTGCCCTCCCCGGTACATGATTATGGGATGCTGCTGGGGCCTTTTCCACATCCCTCCCCCATGATGCCTCGCCTGCTCCTGCAAAGACCTGTTTTTTTGTCTTTCTGCGAGAGACTGTCCTCGCCGTTCAAAAAGAGCAGGAAAAAAGAATGGTGATTTATTAGCTCTGGCATAGAGGGCGAGGTTTTGACCTCAGGTGTGAATCTGAGAAAAGTATTATTTTCCTGACAGCCAGCCCTCTTGGAGTGAATTAAAACTGCTATTGTGAAGAAATGGATTAAAGCCATTTCAGCTTTTATAACAATATCAAAGTGGTTACTTTATAGAGCGTCTAGGATGTAGACTTGCCCCAAGGTGCTTTATAATCATCGGTTTAAAGGCAAAGAATTTGCCTGCAGAGATGAATCAATGGGTATATTTTATGAAACATTAATGACTGCTTTTGCAGATGTAAATTTGGGGGTATGCGCCTGCATCTCTCTGTGCTGTCCTGCAGCTGCAACTTAAGCTCTTTTGCTGTTAGTGAGGATCATAATCCAGCAGCACAGTTTTGCTGGAGGAGCTTTACATCATCTTCTAATGTAAACAATATTGTAAGAGAGCCCGACAGCCCCACAGGATTTTCATTGAGCGATGATTGATGTGGAAAGGGATGGAACTGCAGTGATTCTGCATCAGTCACAGCTCTCGCTTGGCTCTAAAACTGACCCTGTTAGCACAGTCTGACTTGTATCATTTGTCTCAGAAGTACCAAGGGATTTTAAAACAGCTGTGGATTCAACCATTTCAAATGGGAACATATTTTTGGTTTGTGGTAAGAACAACATAAACCGTATGTGTTTCAGAACTCAGGCCTCAGCATTCCTGGCTTGTTTTGTCAGCGTGTCTTTGCTCTCCTCGGCAGCATTCACACATGCAGCTCTACAGCAGCTTTTTCTGGGGAAGTTTTTCCACTTCAGGTCTTCCCCCCTTTTTTTCCTTCCTGTCCCGAAAGAAAGAGAGAAAGAGAGAAAGAAAGAGAGAGAGAGAGAAAGAGAGAGAGAGAGAAAGAGAGAAAGAGAGAAAGAGAGAGAGAGAGAAAGAGAGAGAAAGAGAGAAAGAGAGAAAGAGAGAAAGAGAGAAAGAGAGAAAGAGAGAAAGAGAGAAAGAGAGAAAGAAAGAAAGAAAGAAAGAAAGAAAGAAAGAAAGAAAGAAAGAAAGAAAGAAAGAAAGAAAGAAAGAAAGAAAGAAAGAAAGAAAGAAAGAATCACCTTTGCTTTTTTACAGCTAGGCAAAACTTAAGCTGTGGGAATGCTTAAGCAAAGGAAGTATTAGTTGTTCAGCCTTTGATGTATCCTCCATCTGATGGGTTTTCTCCTAAATGCTGTTGATTGTACAAGTGCCAACTGGTAAAAGCAAGTACCAGCCATCATGGCAGAGCCCTGTGCAGTAACAGTGTGCTGTCAGCCTTCGCTCTGTGTCCAGATGGGTATCCCATTTCACTAATGCAAAATTACTCTGATTTTCTGCTCTTCTCCCCAGCCCTTTCCATCACTCCCCTTCTCCTTCAGCAGGTTCCTTCCCCACTGACATCTGTTCCAAATAATGATGAACTGAGCTTTGGAGCAATTACCACAGTTTGCATTTATGGAACCAGCTTGCAGTGTGTGTGTTAAAAACAGCAGCACTAAAAGTCAACAGGGTATAAAAGGTAACAGTCTCCCACCCTAGAGCTAATGATGTTTTGTCGTGTGAACAAGAGCTGCGGATTTTAATTTGCTGGCTTCTTTCTCATTTGCACAGTTTTCAGCCATTGCTTAATGAAGCCTGCCTGGTTCCCATGATGTGATATTATGTTATCACAATGCTCATGTTAAAGGCCTTAGTGGCTGTTCAGAAAGGAGGTAATCCCTAATGTGCCAACTTAAATTCAGGTTTTGCATCAGGAAAAGCTTGATTTTGGAAATGTTCTTCCATCTTCCTTGTAGCTGAGGGCAGCAAGGGTTGGGGAGTCAGTGGGCTGCTCAAGGTGCCTGCTCCATGCTATAGCCAGTGGCTGGGGATTAGTATCACAGAGAGGGTGAGGGCCGAGCTATTTCTGTAATCCCTTCGCATAATGGATGTGAATGTCAAGATGCCACCATCTGAAGTATGAGCACCTTGGAACAAAACAAAAAATTACTGGCGGTGTCAGCTTTCAGGAATGCTTTTCAGAGGTGGTGGAAAGCTGAGCACACAGCACTGACTTTCTTCAGCATCTTCCTTTCTGAACAAAAAGTGACCTCAGCCCCTCTCCTTTTCCTCCACTGTCAGTCATGCACAGATCTGTTGTAAACTAAACCCTGTGCACACTTACTACAATGTGAGCAGCTTTTTAGCAGGCAGTTTCTTGGGCAGGCACCCTATTCAGTGTGGATTTGTGGCTCCAGTCTGTGTGGACTCTTCCAAAGGGCTGTAAACTCTGCCTGAAGTTTTATCCCCTCTTCACTGCAGACCACCCAGAGCTTGTGTTGGACATGAGGAATGGGCTGATTTGGCTGCATCCCCTGTACAAAGACTACATCTGGATCTGGAACTCCAGGACCAAAGTGAAGCTAAAGCAGGGTGTAGTGCTAACCAGGAGTGGCTGTAGTCATCCTGGTATTGAGTTCTGCTCATGAGCTTCCTGGCTGGAGGTTTAAGTAGTGTCCACATCATCATCATCACCACAGTTGGTCAGAATAACTTACCGTGACTGTGAGCTGTGATGACACTGGAGAGCTGTCTGCTCTCTAGCTGTTAAAATCCTTCTCTCTCAATCCAGGGACACAGGCAGAGAAAGCTGCATTGCTCACATCTTGGCCTTGGATGCCCATTGAGCCTCAGTCACCAGGGCTGTAGTACTGCTATATGGGATTTCGAATTGTATTTTCCCTAGAAAAATGCTACTGACTTCCCAGTGGGTCAGCATGTGGAAGAATGCAGCTCCCCATTTAGAAGTATCCCAGCCCAAACCCTGTAAGAGCTTTGTAATATGCACATGGAGGCCAGAAAGGGAGTTTTCCCAAGAGTTCCTATATTTGGTGTCTAAACTGCATGGTGACTGATGTCTTGGAAATGAAGTAGCCTGGCTGTTACATCAAAATAGCTGTGAAAATGATCATTTTCTGCCAAATAGGAATTCCTGCCTGAAAGTGCTGCCCGAAAATTTTGCTCGTAGAGAGCCCTCAAATCTTGGATATCACTCTTTTTTTTTTTTCCTTAAGTCAGCTTCAAGGAGATCACCAATATAAAAAATACTAGATGTAAAGTAAGTATTAGATCCTTGGATCAGATTGCACCTATGGTCTGTCAGGGTACTTCAAGAGCTGAACAATATTTTCATTCTCCTGCCCTATGTCACCAACTTTCCCATTGTGTAATGAAGTTTCATTTCTAGGAGAATGAGAATAGTCTGGCATTCAGACCTGACGGCCTGATTTGAATTTAGATTATTCCATCAAGGTAATAACAAGATCTGGGATCACAATCTGCTGGAATAATTTAGTAAGCCATGTGAGGTCACTATTGCTTCTTACAAATATGGGTTAGACATAATTTACCTGGCAGTAACTTGACCTGGAAGAGAGAAGTTTATCTTCTTGGCATGCTGTGTCTGGGTAGCTCGACAATCTCTACATAAATTTGAGATCTTTCATTCTCCAGCTGGTTGTTATTACTTATAATCTCTTAATGCAAAAAGTATTCCTTCCAGAGGCCCCTTTCCTTGCCTTTCTTACTTTTTTTTTTTTTTTTAAATAATTTATTACATGTTGTTTTGTCTTAGAATCTCTCAGGCCCATGCCCTTGCAGCCATTATAATTTGGTCATTGCACCAAAAACCTTTGTTATGTTTTAGGAGCTTCTTCACTTCTAAATGTTATGCTATATTGTATCATACGATTTTCAGGAAACATTGACTACAGGACCTATGCTGAAAACCTTTCCTTGTGGATGTAACCCATAGCATTCATCAGAATCAATTTGGTAGAGAGATTACAAACAGAACAGGGAATTACAGGATTACAGTAGAAATGGGGGAAAATCACTGCAGGGATTCCTGAGGAGGCCTGATCCTGGCCTCTCTCGGGGCAGTTATTATGCAGCTCTTACACATCCTGCTCCATCCCTCTCTGGGTATCTGAGGCTGCCAGTGAGTAGTTGTCTGCTCGCACTGTGCAGGTGCACTGTCCTTTGTTTCTTGGGACACCCTCCCTATACCTTGTCCCCTTCCTTGGTGCCAGCAGGCACTAAGCAGCTCCTTGTCACCGCCTCAGCTGCAGCCATCTGTTTTTTTCTGATGTGTGCCGTGCTGCCCCTACTCCCACACCTCTGCTGCTGTAAGCTGAAGCACCGGGGGATTTCTGCTGCCCTTTGAACCTCTCTGGCTGCTGAAGCATGAAACACCCCCTCAGCATTTCCATGTTCTAGAAAGGGCAGTTTCACTTCTCTTTTGGGTTTTGGGGTTTTTGAACCCCAGGAGGGCAGCCCACTGCAGGCTCAGCTTCCTGCTCCTTTACCAGAAAAAGCCAACACCAAAGAGCTGCTCCTCCTCGTGATCAAGTGCGGTGGAAAGCCCTTCACCACTGTAAGGGGAGCAAGGGAGAGACAAAGCCCAGCTGGAAGTGAGTTGTGCCTCTGATCTCTGCTTATCTCTGGCATGACCCATGGTATGAACTGACTTGATGTGTCCCACTGTCTCAGTCCCTGATGGTCCCATGAGCACGTGGTACTTGCCCCTGTCTGTACATGAGGGCTTCCCTGGGGAAATCCTGGGGGCACGGTCCATGGCCAGGGCACATGAAGCGTGAGTCCTGAGGGACTGGGATGCTGGGAAGCACTGCAGGGTCAGCCTGTCCTGCTGCACAGATACAGCCCCTGAGAGCTGGAAGGTGGCAGACCCTTGGTGTCCAGGTTCAGTTTCATTTGTGGGTCAGTGTCTTGACATGTCCAGCACTAGCACTGGGCTTAGAGGATGGTCACCAAAAGGCAGTTACTCTAGAAGACAAAAAGAAACTCTCTGGAAATGGTACTGTTTGTTTGGCAGAACATACTGGCTGTCAACAAAGTATATTGCGATGTAAACACCCAGTTTGATTTAGCCATTATAATTATTGTCTGGTTCTATTCATTTTCTCTCAAAATCCTTTTATCTTTTCTGCTATGATTATCTGGACCCCCGTCATTACCAGTCCCTCCTGTCTACTGTTGTTGTACCACATTTTAGTAATGTGACAAATAGCGGCAGTCTCAGAAATGCCAGCTTTAAAAAGTGACTAAACCCTCACCCACACTTTTAAATTGGGGCAGCTGAGAGCTTTTATGTAAGATGATGCAGAGCATTACAGCCATCCTCATCAGGTTGGGGTTTTTGGTTTTCTTTTTTTTTTTTTCCTTCTCCCTTGCCTCAAGATGTTGCAATTTTAGCTTGTATTTGCTTTTTTTTCCAGCTCATGACTCCACTTCTGACTGGAAGGCACAGCCTCTGAACAGAGCTCTGCTGATGTCTGTAACATTAGCGCAAAGCTGTCAGGGAGCAGACGGCATGTGATCACTGGAAGCTAAACTGGGACACTGTGATTCAGATAACCAGCTTTCCTATTTCCGGCTCAGCTTTGAGGTCCAGGTTCTGCTGCTCCTTGTCTTGGAGGTGCTTGTGCAGGGCCAACACAGCCCAGCACAGCCAGCAGCCAGTGCCCACGGTCACATAGAAGAAGCACGTGCATGAAGCAGAGCATCGGCTATGGAAGAGGAACCAGCAAGGAGAGTGGGCTGGAAATACCCTAAGGAACAAACATTTTACTAGTTCCATTGCAGAAGCTGAACAATATTGTGCTCTTCAGCAGTGAGGAATGCTTGGCCCCATGTGAGGGAGCTGATCTGTCCCCTCTGGCTCCTCTCCCACCGCTTTTGCTGTGTGTTTCTCAGCAACAATCCCAACAGACTGTCATCCCTAACTCTTCTTCCTGCCTCTCAGTCAAGTGCCTGTGATGGAATGGCGATGGCGGGGGTTGCTCCTGGGGGATTTATCCAGCAACCTTTGAACTACACAGAAGAGTACAACTTCAGCAAAATTGTAATCTGCCCCTGGAAATTGTAGATTATTTTTTATTGAGAGAGTGATTTAATTGAAAATTCAGGGCAATGTCTCCTGTTGGGCTATTACTTATGATAAGCGTAATCACTTAAAGTGAATTTTAATTTTAAATTATGGGGCAATGTCATATTAAAGGAGCATAATTTCATTCCCGTAAGAGAGTTGCCCACACAAAGCTGAGAGAGATGCTCTTCCTGCACAGCCTGCCAGAGGCCAGCACCTGAAGTGCATAAACCTAGAAGAGGCAGAAAGCAGAAACGAAACCGTTTCTCACCAACCTGCACTGCACAAACTGCTAAGAAAAAAAGGTTGCTTAACACAGAACACCTATTTAAGTCTCATCTACCATTGCAAATATTGCTAAAACACCTATTTAAAGGTGTTCTGCCATTGACACCATGGCTGGTGACAAAAAGGAATGGGATTAAAGCTGCTCTCTTTTGATGTTCAGTAGGTGGCTGTGGTAGAAGCAGCTGCTGCTGCATTCCCACAGGTACATTATAAAAGCTTTAATGGGGCAACCAACAGTGACAGCCCTGTGCCATGATGCTGGTTGCAAGTGGCCTCTCCCTGACACAGCCTGCAAGCCCACAGTGCAGTCAGACTGACAGAGTACACCTGCCTGAATGTTGCAGCTTCTTTACCCCAAACTCTCAGCCTAAAGCCTGTGCTCAAAGACCACCCTAGCTCTGTCGCTCTTCCCAGACCTCTCTCCTCGTTGACATAACCTGCTCCTGGCACAGGCCTAGTTCATTTTCTCCCTATTTTCACAATTTCTTTCTTGTCTTTTCTGTCTCCCATGCATCTCTCTTGTGTCTTCCATCAGCTCTGCCCCACTTCTGTTGGTTCTTCCCTCTCATACCTCCCTGTGACCTCCTGCATTGAAGATCAGCCCCATCACTGCCTTCCTGTATCTGCCTTTGCTTCTGTGAATCCTCCTGCTTTCTGTGAGCAGTATTAGATCCAAGATGACCAAAAAAAGTGGAATTTGGGTATCCCTTCTCTATGAACAGATGAAAAGAAATTTCTTAGCTTAACCTGGAAGGACTCCTCTATTGCCTTACCCATGGACATTTGCCCTAACAGAAATGGCTTTCTCTTCTGACTGCTTTCCCTTCCATTCTCTTCAGCTCTTTGCCTGTGGCTTCTCTTATTCTTCTCCACTGTCCCTTTGCCCAGCAGTCCTTTCCCCACCAACAGCTTCCGTGGACTACCATATAGTTTGACAGTAACTGGACCAATTGCACTGCAGCATCTCAGTCACAGTCATGCTGTGCCATGTGTCCTCTGCACCTGCCCAGCATCACCCCATGCCTGATAAATGCATGATTGCCTCCTGCTGTTGCTCTTTGACTCATACCAGCCACACGCCAAGGTGGGAGGACACTGCTGGGAAAACAGGGGAAGGAGCTTATCCTCAGTCCCCACCTGGCCTTTTCTTTGCTGGGCTTTCCTTTTTCCCCTCTCTATCACAGATTTTGTGTGTTAATGTGCTCTGGTTTGATTTTTCAGTCACTCTGAGAGGTAGTAGTTGATTCTTCTTGATCCTCTTCTTGATTTTCTTAGGAAGTTTTGCTGTCTTTTAAGAAACCTTTCTAGCTCTCTCCAGGGTGTGCTTTTC
This sequence comes from Pedionomus torquatus, assembly GCA_013398155.1. Lineage (NCBI taxonomy): Eukaryota > Metazoa > Chordata > Aves > Charadriiformes > Pedionomidae > Pedionomus > Pedionomus torquatus. Next base: position 199,048 of record VZRU01007624.1, read on the forward strand.
TGTTTTCCCTTGCTGCTGCCTCTCAATGGACTCCTCCCATTTTTTTCCCCTTCTTCTTGATCAAAGGCATATTTAAATTAGCAGAACTGGGGAAACTTGTGCTTTCTAAGTTCCAGAAATGCTCTGGTCTTGGCAAATTTCAGTGGTGTTGTAATGGACTAATCTATTGCCTGGGAAACTGAAGTACCCCACCTGCGTCCTGCCCTGCCCTTCGTGGTGACGCACACTTGGACTCAGACGGTTTGATGTAATTATTCGTTCAATATGTCTCTCTGGGCTTATTATTTATCCCATGTAAGATCCACTCTTACCTTTTTATTTCTGACACTAACCACATTTCTCCTGCCACGACCTCTCCCTTACCCTCCATGTCAGCAGATCATTCCAGTTCATTTGTTAGCAAAAATTATGTGTCTTCATAAGTCTCTAGCATTGTGCTTCTCTTTCCAGTCAAAAGAAAACAGAGGTGAAATGAAACTGAATTATTTCGGGTGTTTTCCTCTGTGCATTTGTAATCTCATTCCAAGGAGCACTTAAAAAAAAGCTACGGAAGAGCTTGTGTTGACTAATACAATGCAGTCAAGCAGTTGGCACCATACTTATTTAATATGCTGTCTTAGGAAAGGCATTGCCATTATATCCAGAAAATTTACCAAAACTCTTAAAACACTAATCATCCTGACATTAAGATATCATTCGATGACTCAGTCACTCGCTGATACGTAACCAGGATCATATGCAGCCACTCTGCATGTATGAGCCCTTTTCTTCTCCAGAAATAATGGTTTGCCACATCATTCATGAAGAACAACCCAGTCCAGGAGCTATTCTCCAGCCATATTTGGTGTTGGAAGCTTCAAAGGAACAGCTAAGCTTCGTTTGTATGAAATAAGGCAATTTTTTTTCTGCTTCTACCTGGTAATGAAGTCAGTTACATGCATAAGGAGAAAGATTGCCTCTTGTGCAGTTTTACAGTCTCTAGTGTAACTACAGCTACAAATCTTATTGTTACCAGTACATGGACTTTGTGAATTTAGATTGACTGTTGAAAAAAAGAAAAATACTAAAGGCTTATCTGAGTGAAAAGCTTTCCCTCGTCCCTTTGGTTTCAGATGCTGTCTGCCTTTCACCTTACTCTATTTCCCAAGCAGTGCGAGCTGGGGGTGAGCTGTGCTCGGTTTGCTGTGTCTGCAGCATGGAAAAACCATTTAAAATTCATCTTTCACCAGCACGGTGATGATGAGTCAGCTGAAGCTGTATCGGGAGTCACAGTGCTTTTATATGCCATGACTCCAGAGGAGAAACACATGCTGCAGCAAGTACGGGGTCTAAAATAATAGACACTAGGGGGAAATAAAAGCATGTCAGTGAGTGGACTGTTCAACCCAACAGCCAAATCCTGAGAGGTCCTAAGTCCTCACAAGTAATTCTTGTTGGTTTCAGAGGACTTGAGGTGTTCATCTCCCCTCAGGATCTGGTCACAAGTACTTTACTTGATAAAAAGGTCTCCACTGACCGAGTGGAGAGTGAAAGGTTTTTGGGCTCAATGAAATTATTTTTCTGGATTTGTGGAGTAGGCAGCATGGATCAGGGTTTGTAACAGTGGTACCTGTTCCCCTGGAAATGTGGTCGTGACTTCTGGTGCTGGGAATACCTTGTTGCTTCTGGATTCACTACAGCAAAACAGTGCATAAAATGGGGAACAGAAAGGCGCGTAGGTAGCAGGTGCCTGTGTGTCTCTCTGGAGGGAGGAAAATCTCATAATTCAGATGGCTTTGGTCTCCTGACTCTTCAACAAACTGCATATTGTACATCCTCCCACCCCCCTTATATTAAAACAAAGGAGATTACTTTGTTTCCACGTGGTGTGGAGGGCTTCCAATATTTCTCTTCCCAGGGATGAAAAGCCATTGCTAATAAAACAGCATTTTAGTGCTCATGCATCCCACAAAGGGCAAATCTTTACCCCGAGACTGTCTTAATATTATTGTTAGAATTGAAAGACACTGAACAGAATTGCACTAACTTGGAGTATCGTTTTCAGTAGTTCCAACAATGTCTGCAGCACACCTGCTCTCCGTGGTCATTTCAAGCCAGCTCCTGCTCTGTTGTTTTTGGCTCCATACCAAGAGCCAGGAAGGCAAAAAAATTTTCACTTAAGCTCAAACTTACTGTTCTCCTGTCAGCTTCCCCGTAATGTATTATTTCACCATGTCCTTTGACCTCTCTCATTTCTTTGTAGAGATATAATTAATTGTGAACCACAGCTTAGCTCTGGGGGTTCAAAACAGTTTCACATGTTTACTCAAAACATTAACTTTTTTCCTTCTTTTTTAATTTCCAGGCAGAAAAGGTGATGAGGGTTAAACAAAGCAATGCTCCTTCCAAACCCCAGCAGGGATGCAATGAGGTGATGAGCAAGATGATGGTGAGAGGGATGGAGAAAAGGGGGATTCTCAGCCAGACCCCAGTGGCCAGAGCTGTTCATGGAAATGCAGGTGCAGAAAGGAAAGAAGGACATCTCTACTGCACAAATAGCCTCAGCCTCAGAGCAATACAAAGAAAGAAGATGATGTTCTTGAAAAAAAAAACCACAAACCAAATTATGGTCATTTAGTACATACACTACCTAGGCTCTTAAATGGGTACAATGGGTACAATGCTGCAGCCCTGAAGGAAGCTCTCACCATGCAGGATAGACTGTGTTATTTGAGATTCCACCAAGAGCACCATGGGGGACTGGCCAAGGTGTGCAGTGCCAGGCAGCCCCAGGAGCTCATGGTTCAGGTGTACAGCAGCAGCAAACATTTCACCCAGGGTTCAGCACACAGCTTTTGTCTTCTGGCTCTGAAGGATTGTGAGCAGGAGATTCAAGACCAAGCTAGCAATACCAATAATCATAAATTTATACTGTGCAGTTAGGCTGTAAACATCACCATGATCTTTTGTGCTGACCTGGGGGAGGACTGGGGCAGCTGAGGACTTGGATAAGGGTGCTTCATCCAAGCTGCTGATTTTCCTTCCTTCCTTCCACTAGCACCATGGTGGTTCTCTGCAGATCTTTCTGGGTTTTGAAGGAATACAATAAGCTGCCACTGCCTACAGCAACATTACCGCTAGCCCTTCTTGTGTAGGCTCTTTCATGGGGTGAGCTCAGTTAAGACAGTGACATGTCCAATGGAGCCAGGCCAATACCAGTATCTTTGCTTCTCACTGAGAAATCGGAACACAGAGAAGGTGTTAAAAGGACCTGTCACATTCCTTATTCAAACAGTAATTCTCGAGGATTTGTCACACAAATGACGACAAACCTCATGACTGGAGGAAGGTCTTATTTACTCATCATACCAATAGCATGGGAGCAGCCCTACAATACCATAGAAATCCTGCTTCATTTGTGGATTGTTTTCAGAAGACCCAAGGTGTTTCTAGAAGCCCTGAAGGACCCAGTTAAGTCACTTTTTCCATCCTCTTCCTGCTGCAGAATTGTTTCCTATGTTGCAGGACACGGTCACAGCCCATCTGAGGGCAGCTGCTGCAAATCCAACACGTGGGTGCTGTTAATCCCACAGGAATTTTCTTAGGAAATGGAGGGGGGAGGGAAGTTGTGTATAGATACAGGAATAAAACAAAAAAAACTCTCATAAAACTTCAGCACATTTCTATTTTTCAGGTACCCAGAACCATCCAGCACCATCAGCAACTAACAACTGGAGAGAGAGATATTCAGTAATAATGAGAGATGTACTTGGGGGTTATAATTTCAAGGGGATATGGAGTTTCTAGTCCTTATGAACCTAACAGTAGTCTCCTAGCTGATACTTCACAGACAGCCCAAGTAACTCTTTGCAAGTCCAGTCAGCACATTTGAAGTCAATAGCAACATTACTACAGTAGTAACTCTAAAGAACTGTTGGCTTCTACATTGCTGAAAGATCATCTAATTTGTACCACTCAGGTTCTTTGAACTAACCCCACTCCCAATGCTTACAGCACCTGACACATCTACTATCAAGCTTCTTTGCTTCTTTCTTCCTGCTTTTCCTAAAAATCCTCTCCTATAAATTAATATTTTTATTGTTTTTAACAGAAAAAAGGCCAAGTTCCATAGTAAACTCAATGTCTAACTTTGCAGGAATGTTATACAAACAGCCTTGCTGGGACTGAAGCAGCAAGCAATCACTGGAGATCCATGTTTCTACATCATCTTACTTGAATTCCTTTTCCTCAACACAGCACTGAAAACACTTTTACATTGAGACTAGCAGGAAAACAGGCTAGGCATAATATCAAGAAAGGTACAAAACTAGTTGGAAAATGGTCTGTGAGTTGTTTTTTTTAAAGAAAATCAACATTTCTTTGTCATATTGGGGGGATTAAGTAATGTCCCAACAATGGCACAGACTAGCCAAAGGCAGCAGCCAAACTCTATTATAAAAGCTGAAGCTGGCATGTAACATTGTGCATCAGCTGAAAAAACATGAAATTTCACGGCACAACTCTGATCTAATTGTGACACATTAACAGCTGGGTGCCAGAAAGTTCTTTGCAGCTTACCTAATGGCATGATGGAGCACTGAAAGTACAGGGTGACATCTCATCCTGGCCTGGCAAGGTGCACTCAGCCTCAAATCTGTGGCACAAACTAAATGTTCAGTGTTAATGCATGACATTTCCCACAAGGAGGTTGCAGTAACCTGTATGAGATTGTATGTCCAAAGATGACCTTGCCCTTGCTCATTTTCTATGCATAGGCCAGTGTGCACTGGCAGCCCAGAAAGCCAACCATCTCCTGGGCTGAATCAAAAGAAGCACGACCAGCAGGTCATGGGAGGTGATTCTCCCCCTCTGCTCTGCACTCGTGAGACCCCATCTGGAGTACTGTGTCCAGCTCTGGAGTCCTCAACATAGAAAGGACATGGACCTGTTGGAACGAGTCCAGTGGAGGGCCACAAAGATGAACAGAGGGCTGGAGCACCTCTCCTATGAAGACAGGCTGAGGGAGCTGAGGTTGTTCAGCCTGGAGAAGAAAATGCTGCAGGGAGACTTTGTAACAGCCTTCCAGTACCTGAAGGGAGCCTACAGGAGAGCTGGAGAGGGACTCTTTGTCAGGAAGTGTAGTGACACGACAAGGGGTAACAGTTTTAAATTGGAGATTTAGACTGGATATTAGGAAGAAATTCTTTACTGTGAGGGTGGTGAGGTACTGGAACAGGTTGCCCAGAGAAGTTGTTCCATCCCAGGAAGTGTTCAAGGCCAGGCTGGATGGGGCTTTGAGCAATCTGCCCATGGCAGGAGGGTTGCAACTTGATGATCTTTAAGATCCCTTCCAACTCTAACCATTCTATGAGTCTGTGAGTCTATGTTTCTAATCAGAAGCAGAGTGCCCATTCCTGGGCACTAGGCTAGATACCATTGCTGCTCACCACATACCATACTGTCCCAGTAACCTGAATGGCAAACCCAGTACTGAACTGAGCTTCAAGGCTGCATCATAATTGGTCCTTAGTAGGAGTGGAATAAAGACTAGTTCTGACTGTAACTAGGCATCAGGAGGAGCAGCTCAGGAGGCAGTAAACAACCTGTACAATTTCTTTTTTTTCTGAGAATTGTCTGCTACACATCCAGATTGTTACAATATCTAATAAGGAGGGGAAACCAATAGTAATTTAGCTGAACTGTTGTGGTCTTTTTTTTTTTGTAAATTAATTCTTCCTGCCTCTCAGGCACAAGGCCATACAACCAATTCAGACTGGCTCCTCTTTTAGTACCTAAACTAAGATGAATTATCAACTTGTTGATGACTCACCTAGACCGCTTCCCATAGGAAAACAAGGTTTGAATTCAAATTTATCCTGAAAAGCACAAAGGAATGGCAAGCAATCAAATAGATGACAGTAAAAAACACTTAAGAGGGAAATGTCAAATTCAAAAGTCCCCAACAAAAAAGCCCAACCTGTGTCAGGTGTCAGGCAGTGGTGTGCAGAGAGGGACCCACAGCCTTTAAAGATCTAGAAACTGTGGGAGTTCTTGATCTTGTCTGCCCACAACACAAGGAAAGACAAATGTCATCCTGAGACACACCTGCAAGAGTGCTTTATACAAGATACAGATGAAATTATTGTGCTCTACTTGGTGCCAGCATGGTCTCAGATGGAGTTTGGTGTCCAGTTCTCAGCACCATGCTTTAAAGAAAATGGAAGTTGGACAAGGTCCAAAACTAGCTCATGTGAAAGGTTTAGAAAATGCAGCCTGATACAAAAGACGGACGGAATGGACACCTTCTGTGTGGAAATGGGAAGATGAGGGAAACTTAACAACACTTACCTGTCAGGCAGAAACCCGATTTCTTTCTGCCCATTATAAACTGGTGATGTGAAGTGTGATGTCTTCCATTCTCTGTTTCCATTTGTTGAGTATGGTACAGCAGGGCTGCTTTTGCAGTGTAAATTTAGATCACCTGTTAGAGCCTTTTCAGACTTTTAGTATGTCCTTGGAAGAACCAGACCTTCCTCAGATCAAAGTCCCTCAAGATTCCCCTCAGGATCCAGTTTTGTGGTGCGTTCATGATGACCAACTGCCTTTGAACATATCCAGTTGTCTCGGAGCTTGTATGGTTCAGTCCTGCCTTAGTCCTATGATTAAGTTGAGAAACGTTCTGGGACATGATGGCTTTTACTGTGCAGCATCAGTCTGACTAGTAAATTTTTCTCTAGGAAACCCAACCTGGACACACAGGACTCGAGTCATTTCCAACACAACATCTTCAATGGTGCACCTGCCAGGGCTGGCAGATACAACACAGGACCTACAGAATATCTGCATGTTTCTGGACAAGCAGTTGGACTCAGGAGGTACTTCCTAAGGGAAAATGGCAACTATCTTATGTTCAAGCAGCTGATCTGTGCCTGCATCAGAACAGAAGCGTGTTTATTAAATCACGTATATCGGGGCACCTAGTTCATGGCTAAAAAATTACACCATGCTGCAGTGACACTACTGGGGTTTCTTTCTGTCCTACAATAGAGGTTCCCAAGCTGAAGTCTGGGGCATCCACAAGTACAAATTGTCCAAGGACCAACTACATTGCAGTGCCCAGTGGGGCTGGCAGCAGGGTGGACATGTGAAAGCCAAGGAAGGCAGTAGGACAGAGGAGTGGCTGTAATAGGGGCTATTTCCCCATCATGTTACTGCAGCCACGTATCACTGCAGGCACTCCCTCCTCTTCCCTCGCTGGAGCTGTTATTCCTAAACCCTCTGCTTACCCCGGGTGTGGAGCTGGCATAAACCCCCATTGACCCCAGATCCTGTTTCTGGGCCACACAGACCAAGAGTGCAATCATGCACACTTCCGTCCACATTTATGCAAAAAGCAACCACCCCACACATACTTCCACTGTATTTGAGGCCTTGTGTAGTCTTGGCAGAAGTGGATGGATTTTGCCCAGAATACACAATTTAGTGCTAATTATCTCTTCCTGCTGGGCTTTAGAGCACAGAGCTTTCAGTTCAAGAACAACAACTACAAGAGCTAATGGATTGCTCTGTTACCAGGAAGCAAACCCTTTGCAGAGTACAGGGGATCCTGCCCCACTGCGGCTCCCAGGGAAAGATCAGCTCTGCAACAATAGGAGAACGGAATTTGTTAACTCTTCAGGGAAGGAGAGAGCATCGCCAGTGTTGTAATTGCCTTCCACTAGTGCTGCTGGGGGAACACCCCAACACAAAAGAGCATCTCACCCCTCCCAAGGCATAGGAAATTGTGTGTAAGAGATGAAAAGTCCTGTGGTCAGGTCAGTCGAGAGGGTATAGGAGAGAAAAAGAAGGAAGAAGTCAGGCTGAGCTTCATTCCCTTCGCATCACACACAGCAAAAGTCCTTATTTTCTGTTCTCATTTAAGGTGAGCGTATAGGATGTGGATAAAGTGTTGCTTCCTGAACCCCACTTCTTACGTGTATTTATCCCACACCTAGGATGGCCTATGGGCTCCTCTGCTAGGGCTCCACTAACAAACCACTTCTCTTTTGGTGATGTTCCCTGGATGAGAAAGATCTTTGCACCACGCTGCTGGCAACTCAGCCGCAGGTAATGAATTAACAGCATATGGGAGTCACACTTGGAGCCAACAATAATTTAATTCACCTGCACTGGCACTTAACCATCCAGCAATAACTGTTGCAGAACTGCTCTCTGCACAGCTAATTTAAGAGCTTTATAGACCTACATGTGGTGATCATTTGATTCTAATGCTGACATGTTACCTGAAGGAGAGTCCAAAGTACCTTCTAGCATAGCAAGTATTTTGGCTGGTGGTGACCACATCTTAGCTTCTCCTTCAAATGCAGTCTTTTAGGTGTAGATGCTCACCTACTTGAATATCCTTACAAGTGTAAGAAAAAAAATACTGAAATATAGAGCAGATGCTTCAGTACCTTGGACTAAGTCCATTATTGACACAGGACCAACATTACACCCTTCTCAAAGACACTTTCTCACTTGCTCATATGGTGCACAGATGTAGGCTGCTGGCAGCGATCTCTAAGGCAATGCGGGCAACTTCCAGATTTTCAGCTACCCTTTGTCTCCATTTCTTGTGCAAGACCAGACAGTTTATTCTCACTTGGGTCTCTGTAGTTATCGCACAAAAATATTCTTATTGTTGCTGTAGTTTGTATCCCTCTTGAAAACAGGGTAAGGTAAACACTGCTGGATGAATGGAACAACACCTGGTACTGGAGGTGAGTGGCGGTGGACGTGCCCAACAGCGTTACTGCAGGCCACTGAGGTAATCTTGTGACCTGCCTGCCAATGTGCAGAGGCTTTTCTTCTAGAGAGCTTATTACCAGTGGCAAAGGTCTTTATGGCTTGGAATCACAACTACCAGCACCAAAAAGTAAAAGGCTGTAAGGAGTAAGAATTTTTCTTCCTGAGTCAGTTGAGGAAACAGCTGTACAAAGCTGACACCCCTTTGCCGAGATGGTCACAAGCATCCTGCATCATGTCCAGATGCAGTTTCCTGTCTCTAGAACAAGTTGTCCAGCAGTGGCTTGCTGGGAAACACCAGAAACGATAAAAGACAAGTACCAGATTGATCCAAGGGCAGACTTTTTCTGCGAAACAAAGGTAAATAATTCTGCTGTTGTATAACTGGTGGTTTAACTGAGGTATTGCACAATAGAATTAAATAATGCTGAAGTATGACTGCCTCCAGTTTTAACCAGTTATAATATTTCACCTAGGTTTGGTGCATCCCAGAGAAGGTTAGTTATGAAGAATAAAAGCCATTTAGGGCTGCAGTCTGTTTGCACACAAACCCTTCTCACCTGACTGCAGTGTGAAGTACATATTGAAGTCATTCTTCATAATGTTTTGTCTCATAACATTTGAAATTGAAGTACGCTTTTTACTTCTGCAAATAAATATTGAGCTAATTGCATTAATAAACAGAAATCAAAACTGTATATTTTGGTGAATAAAAGGCAGAATGTACTCTTCCTATCCTGCATGTAGTCACCCCCATCTCCAGCACAAGCAGGTCCATAGGGAAACAGCATGGGCAGCTGCTGCGGGGGAAATCAAAGTGACTAGACACCCTGTCCCCAAGCCCCCAGCAGCCCCAGCCTGGCCAAGCAGGGTGGCCAGTCTGTAAATGTCAAGTAGACCCAGGGATGTACGTCTCCTCCTGTGCCATCTCCTCAAGCTCAATGTCCTGGCTGTGTTGCGACCATGGCAGATTTACATCACACATATGGGATTTAATGTGTCGCAGCAAATGTGCAGGAAAGCCATGGCCCCTCTTCCCTTCAGATGAGACTTGGAGTTTGAGCAGTAAGTACTGGACAGACCATATTGCACTGGGCATCTGGTAACTGAACGACAGGCGACCTCCGTACTGCAGGTGATGCTCCAACCCCATCTGCATGGCTACAGCTTTGCTCTCCTAGAGCTCCTATGCTTCACTGGCTACACATTACTGAAATTAGATCCCACAGCATGCCTGTGGATAATGATTTATACTTATCTTTCCTCTAAAGACAGGGAAACTGGAGCAGAGACAGGGATTTTTTTCCTGCTGTAGAGACATATCAATTGTTTTCATCCTTGAATCTGACGTTTGTGATCCAGGATTTCTGCCTCTCATTCCACTTATTCCTGCACTGGGGTAGGATGTGGACACCTGACTGTCCCCCGCAGGCAGGTTTGCCACATGCCTTTGACAGAAAGGGACAATGTAAGGCAGGAAGGCTCCCCTTGGACCCCTACAGAAACATGTTGGGGTTTTTATTCAGTGGGGCAGTGTAACACTTGCTGGGGTGCAGAGGGAACAAGGCTGATCTTCGGGAATATTTTGGAAGTCTTGCTGACTGTCAGCCGGAGAGCTATAAAAACATTTATATAGGACCAGGTCTGAAAACACTTCAAGGCCAGCCTCTTCACTGGAGAAATTTTGTACAGAGACTGGTGGAAAACCAGCAAGGCAACAGCCATTGACATATTTCTTTTTCATTGTTGTGGCTGGTAGAAAGACTTGGTTTATGTACTTGCTAATATGATGTAAATAGCAAAAGCTAGATCTAATGTGAGTGCCTGCAATAGACTTTGGCCCCTCTGGCAGGCACCTAGAGGTCCCTGTTGCCCAGATGTCCAGGACCACTCTAGTGTCAGTAGGCAACTGTGCCAGTTCCTGCCCAAGGCAACAAGGTGAAGGATGCCTAGTTTTTTTGGAGGTCCCAAAATCTCCCAAGGAGCCTCAACTGCTGTCTGTGCCCAGAACCCATCTCTGTGTTGATTTCTGCCCCTCGTGAAACACAGGCACAGCCAACATTTTCTTCTAAAGCTTGGGTGGAGGAAGGACCTATCCCTTGTGCAGCACCTTGTAGTGAAAGCACTCATGAAGGATACTGTGTGGTGCTCAGGGTGATGCTTGTCATCTCCTACTCCGCCATGGCAGCTGGATGTGTATGGACTGGTCCTTGGGACTCAGTGATCAGGACAGGTGCATCTTCTCTGTCAAGGGACTGCTTTTCCCATGAGATCACAGACAGGTTCTCTCTGGTACCTGTGCTTGTTTGTATGGCTCATCTCCTTTATCCACTTCTCCTTTCACCCAGATCCTGAAATACAGTCTAAAGAGGAAAATATCCTCAGTGAAAGGGAAGGCAGTGCCCCAGCCCTGCTCTTACATAGCCTGTGTTCACTGGGTTACAGTTTTCAGTCACTGAAGTAATGAAGAGTGGATTAAATAGGATACTGGGTTCCTCTTCCTAATATGAAAAACTTTACCGTTTGGGTGAGGGCAGGAGTGGGGTTTGAAGGAGCGCAGCGAACCCTGCCCAGCACGTGTGGGAAAATTCAGACTCTTGGGGAGAAATCTGTTTTGGAGTGTGCGTGGACAGGAGGACCCAAATGCATCCCTTATCCAAGGTAGTACCGGCTGATTTGCATCACATTTTGGTGCACCCAGTTTTCCCTTTGCACTCTGTGATTTCCCAGAAGAGATCCCTGGACTTAATTCCAGGGTCAGGCCCTCGAGTCCTTTCTCATGTCTAGCCTGCAGTCTCAGTGTGATGACATCCCGCTGCCAGTGGCTCATTTGTAAGCACGGGAAAACCCAGCCCATTCTAATTTTGAATATGCTAAATGATTAATAGAGTTAATTGTGGCCTCTGCTCTTGTAGCAGCTTGAAAGTGAAAAAGAGACATTGACGCAATAGGGCAAAGGACATCTTCTGGCTCTGACAATAACTCAGCAGCCTGGACCAGAGCTGCCCTGTGCTTCTGCAGAGAAGGCACGGCGCTGCCAGCAGCCCACTCTCACCCTCTCTTGCTTGCATTTATAATTTACTTCAGTTTTTGGCCATAGGTACATCGCCATTCTTGGCTTCACTCTGGTACCTACCAGAACATACAGAAACCCTGCTATGGATTAAACAAACCCAGAAGAGTAGAACACCTGTAATCCAGCCCCTACCTACTATTTTTACCAAAAGCAGCAGAATGCAGAGCACAGACATAGGAGTGGGAGAGTGAGGAAGCACTATTTTAAGTCAAACAGCACAGGAGGTGGTTCTTTGCTCAAAATCAAAATTGCTTGTTTGCATCATAAAATAAATGAAGTTTTTAGCAGTAATTAGAAGCCTATGCAGCCACACACACAGGGAACAAAGTTGTTTGTTTACACAGCACTGGTTACACTGAATTTCAGAGTAATAAATGTTAGTGCAGCTCTAAGAGCAGAACAAATCCAGCAGTTTGTGTTTAACTGTGAGCTGCAACAACAGGCTCTTTCCTAAATTGTTTCCCACTACTAATACTGGGACTCTACTGGCAGGGTAGTGTGAGAAAAAGAATTGGAGGAGAGAGGGGCCCATGAAGCAGGTCAGTGTTCAAGGATCACCTCCTCCAAGCTCAGGAGAGGTGAATCCCAAAAAAGGAATCAGGCAAAATAGCCAGAAGGCCAGTGTGGATGAATAAGGCAATGTTAGGCAAGCTCAAAATCAAAAAGGAGGCCTATAGAAGGTGGAAGCAAGGACAAGTGGACTGGGCGGAATATAGAGAAACTGTCCCAGCAACCAGGAACCACATCGGGCAGGCGAAAGCCCAGAGAGAACTGAATCTGGCTGAGGACATAAAAGACAATAGGAAAAACTTCTATAGATATGTCAGGGAAAAAGTCAAGACTAGGGAGGCTGCGGGCTCTCTCCAGAAGAAAACAGGAGACACGGCCATCCAGGGTACGGATAAGGCTGAGGTACTGAATGACTTTTTTGCCTCAGTCTTCACTGGCATGGGCTCTAACCGCACTGCCCATGTCACAGAAGGCAAAAGCAGGGCCTCTGAGAATGGAGAACTGCCCACAGTAAGAGAAGATCAGGTTTGAGACCACCTGAGGAACCTGAAGGTTCATAAGTCCATGGGTCCTGATGAAATCCATCCATGGGTCCTGA